>BMAO01039001.1:0-31868 GCA_019973975.1 Trichonephila clavata | reverse complement strand
ATAATTAATGAATTAATATTTGAAGAAATTGTAGTAACATCAACTGTGTGTGTAATCCAGTACAAGTTTAAAAAAATTTATTTGAACTTGTGATTGGATGAATAGAAAGTACTTTATTAACGATTGAAAATTTGAACAAGATAAATATATAGAAAGAGAGAGAAAGAGAGAGAGAGTGAGATAATAGAAGGAATTGAATAATGAGTGAAACTATATTTTATTTACATTTACATAAATCCGTTACAAAAATGTATATTTTTTCTAGCGTAAATTAGTTGAGATATTTAAATCACACTCTATTTCAGTGATTTTTGCTGCCACAAAAAAAAAAAAAAAAAACTTTTCAAGTCGCAAACGATTGTGAGATTCTGAAAAGAAAAATTCAATCCGCTTTATTCGAAAAGGTTTCTGAGCTCATTCATCTAACTCAATATATTCTAGCTTTTTTACAAAAAAAAATTAAATAAATAAATAAAACGGAAATATTTAAAATCTGAAAATAACACAGATAATCTTTTTTTGTTTTCCACATCATACTCTTAATTCCATCTTTTGAAAATTTTAACAGGCTTCGTTGAAAACTAATTTAGTCTACCATTATATTAAGCAGGCATGTAAAGTTATATAAAAATTAATGTTGTTCAAGGGTAGTAAAGCTTTATTTAAATATTGTTTTAAAAAAACTTTTTTAAGAATCTTATTTATTTAAAGAACTTTTTTTTTACGCAGACGAAAAAGAAGCAAAAAATCAAAACCCCTAAATATTTTCACTTCATGATTTTTTTAAAAAAATTCAATGTTACATATTAATTACAAGCTTATGCTGCAATATTTCAAATTTATTTCTTATAAAAACGTTATTTATATGGCTTTAAAAATATGTGATAATTGAATTGATAAAATTATCCAAGAAATTTTGTAACCATTTTAAAATGAACTTTTGTGTCTTATGAGGTAATTGAGAAGTTTTCGAAATCCAATGATGGAAGAGTTAGGACAAAAATTTATAACACAAAAAACACTGCGCAAGATATTTAAAAAACAAAACTTTAATTATAATAATTATGATTATGGATTTTCTATATTTTTATTAAAAACATTTTTCGTACTTTCGCCTCTTTTTTTAATTAATAAAAATGCATTTTAGAACACATAAAAATTCTATTTTGAAACTTTTCAACGTGTATTTTTTTATTTTCATTATGAATGTGGTGTACATGCTAATTTCATAGAACTGAGGAATTTGCCTTTTATTTGTGCGCTTTATAATAATAATCTTTATTTTATTTTCAAAAATTTCCTTCTTTTCATACAAAAGTCATTAATTAAAGCTGTTCGAGCAGAGGGCGCTAGTAGTTCTATATGTTTTAAATTTTGTTTTCAGTATTCCAGCAGACTCTAATCATGGAGCACGACACACACCAACCGTTCCTCAACAAACAAAGCATTTAAAAATAACGTCCGCTTTCTCTTTGTATGCGTAGATAAGTTATACTTAATTTAAAGTCTGCTCACAAACTGTTCAATATATTCATTTGTTACAATAACCACACCAAAAGTCATCCTTACTTACTGTATTGAAGTTTAATTATTCAACATACTCATTATTAAAAATATTTTTGTTCAAAAGTTCTATAATGGAAATTTTCAAAGATTCTAAATTTAAAATTCGTCAGAAATATAAAGAAGCGAATATTTAATAAACGCCTAATCACAATGCATGTATTTTAAAGTTAAGAACAAAAATGTATTTTTTAAAATAATTGTTCTTTAAGGTTTTAAAAATATATAGCTTTTTTTTTCTCTTGAAAATAATTTTTTTACTCGTTTTATCTTCGCGTTTCATTAGAATTATAAATGGAACATTTTGGCCATTCCCCAGTTATTTGAGCCGTTTTCTTTGAAAGTGGTGGAAGTCCATTTTTACCAAAAAGTTAATTATAGCGTTGAATGAAATCTTCTATCAATGCTATAATAAATATAGCTTTTATCTATATAAACAATTTTATAGCTATACTAGCTGACCCGGTAAACGTTGTTTTGCCATATAAATTATTTCTAGTGAATATTTTGGTAGTCAAATAAAAAATAACTAACTCATTTTAAGTGTGTGGGGATGTGGCATATGATCGAAAGAGAAATGAAAAGCTGTGAATTATTTGTACTTTTTTTTATTTTAACTAATAAATTTCAAATTACATCTCTATCACAAATTATGACAATTAAAAAAACATTATCAGTCTCTTAGTACAATGGAGTGTACGATATTTTTTTAGTGAGTACATCTTTAGCCGACACAAACTGGATGGCTTACCCATCCAAGAACATGCCACGTATACTGGTCCGCGTGAAAAACACGGTGTGTTCAAATCTAAGCCATAAACAGACTTCGTTTGGCTTTGAGACTTATTGATTGTCATTATGAATGTCAATCTAATTGGAAATTGAATCCGCTTGAATTCAATTGACACATCTGTGGGAATAATAGGGAATCGTGGTATAGTAATACATCTTATTCCCGGAACTTGCCATTCAAAATGCTAGCTTCGACAACGTTTTCAATCAATTTTTCCGTGACTAATCACGTGCCATTGCACAGCCGTGGTGGGTTCAAATAATGAAGCAAAATAACCGGAAATCCAACCTTCAGTTGTAAATGATGCGGTGGCATGCCTGGCAAATCCAATGAGCTCAAAAACTGCTGGATAATTTACAGCTTCGTTGGAATCGCAAATTGCATCGATCGATTTGTATGACATCAAATCCCCAGGCAAAAACTGTTTCCTACTGAATGTACGCACAAAATTTCAAAAGAATCGGTCTAGTCGTTTCGTTTATCTCGAGTCATTTATTTGAAATAATGATAACGAAGTAAAAAAGATTAAGTTTTTCGCAAATATTTTAGACTTTTTTGTTTTATAAACCGTGCAATATATGAATTTTTAAATTAAATATATGTACAAAAAATTGGAAGAAAAAAACTTTTCTCTTGCCAAATTTGGTGATTTTTGATTTGCTATAGACACCCATTTTGCTATTGCAACCCATGGACGGCAGAATAGAGAAAAGACACACACACATCTGGCGCGTAAGCGATTTTCGACGCCAAGCGAAATAAACGACGATAAAAGCAACACACAATACAAGGGTAAAATAATTACGCGTTTTAAGGTCTTTAATTAATATCTTTTCAACTAATTGCAATATCGGAATGAAAAATAGTTTACGTCCTATTCTCAGACCTACTTAATATACGCACAAAATTTCATACGAATCTTTCAAGTCGTTTCGGAGAAGTTTGGTTACAAACACTGTGACAGGAGAATTTTATATATTAGATATATTTCATAACTTTAATCTATATAAAAACTACAGTTTTTTAACTGTATAAACAATTCCCTCCAAAAATTCTTCAAAATTTTCACAATTTTGTCTACATAAATTTAAGTAGTTAAAGAAATTACAAATATAACTACTTTGAAAGTGTTAAATATCTCAATATAATACAAAATGAACTTACACCACATTTCATTAAAAGGGAAAATTTGTCAACACTGTAGCTCAGGGGTCGGCAACCTTTCAGTTGTGGCGTGCCAAACCAACCTACCAACATGATTCAGCGTGCCAAACAATAGCAAATATTTGAAACAATTTGATTCCCACGACAATACCTGCAGAATTAGGAAAAATAGAGGCCAAAAATTCAAATTTACTTACATGCTAATTATGCATCATTTAAAGATATTTATTGACATAAAAATAAACATAAAATACAACTATTACTTCAATATAAATACAAATATTAAAACTGTGCACATAAATATGTATATTTTTAGAATTTTTAAGGAAAACTTAAAATATGACTGTTCTTCAATATAAATCAAAAATTAAAATTGTATATATATATTATGCATTTTTAAAAATATTTATGAAACTAGAAATAAACAACATAAAGTATAAGTGTTCATGGAGCAAAGTTAAATAAAAAATTAAAGTTTTAATGTGAACCTTGTCCCTGCAGAGATCTATTTAATGTCGCAATATCAGAGGTATAATTCGTTACTTTCAATTTGACGCAGGATTCAGAATGTTCAGCAGTTAAACAATTTCTTTGTGGACTCAAAATATATTTCATATGAGAAAAAATTTGTTCACATAGATATGTGGAACCAAAAGCGGAAAGCAGGGCACAAGCTATTCTTTTCAAACAATAAAATCTTTCTGGCAATGACATCCAACAATTTAAAATAGCTGTCGATTTATTGCTAGAGTTATCTTCCAAATTTTTCCGTAACTCCGTAAATTTTGTTTTCCATAATTCTGAAGATATTAATTCAATAAGTTCCATTTCAAAATTATCAGTTTCCATCCACTCAAAAATTGACAAATCGAATGGGATTATTAATGGGTCTATTAAATCAGGTTTGATTAGAAAAGAAAATATGGGCATACAAACTTCAAAGTCTTTGCATCTTTTAGAAAACTCCTCCTTAAGTGTTTCAACGTAAATTTGAAGTTCATCTTTGTCTACAGTCGATGTATTTGCAAGCGCTTTAACATTTGGGAAGTATTTGTAGGTACTAGTATTAATATCACGGGAAAATATATTTAATTTTGTAGCAAAGCCCTTCCAATATTCAAAAAGTTCAAGCACTGTTTGACTTTTTCCTTGCAACCCTAAGTTTAGTTCATTGAGATGTTCAGCTATATCTGTCAGAAACATCAATTTGCATAACCATTCCTTGTCGTCTAATTCGGGAAAATGTTGGCCCTTACCATTAAGAAAAATTTTAATGTGCTCCATGCATGACACAAACTTATTCAATACATTACCACGACTAAGCCAACGGACATGACTGTACATGGGAAGATCTCCATATTCACTTTCCATTTCTTCTAAAAGAGATTTAAATTGTCTGTGTATTAATGAAGATCGAGGCACTGTAAAATTAACTATTTTAACAACAGTATTCATTACAGAAATTAAGCGCTGAGACGAAATTTTGGCAACTAAACTTTCTTGATGTATTATGCTATGGAAATTCAATATTTTATGTCCAATATGATTTTCAAGAAGTTTGACAAATCCTTTTTCCTTGCCAACCGTTTCAGGAGCGCCATCAGTAGTTACACAAAATATTTTATTTATATTAATATGTTTTCTTTCAAAAAGATTTATAAATGAAAAAAGAATATCCTGCCCTTTATTTGTACCAGACAGAGGAATCATACTGCATAATTCTTCATAAATTCGATTTTTATCACAATATCGTGCAATTACTGCAAGGCGTGCAACATCATTCTCTCACGTCTTTACTTTCATCAAGAGCAATGCTAAATACAACAGTTTCTGCCATTTATGTTATTCTTCTTTCAACAGTTCGCGCAGAAGCAGATATTTCTTGAATTCGTGATAATATTGTTTGCAAGTTAGGTAAATCACTGAACAATATTTCAGTACTTTTTAAAAAGGTGTCCTTTATATGTTCGCTATCTGTAAAAGGTTTTCCTTTGGCTGCTAAAAAATGTGCAATAACGAAACTACATTCTGTCGCTTTTGGTTTGACTCCAATTGTTTGACACAAAAATGTAATTTCCTTTTTATATCCAGAAATAGCTCTTTCTAAAAAACTTCACATTTCTCATCAGAATTCTTAAATGTGGTCTGGTGTTTAGTTTGAAAATGTCTTTGTACACACTTGAAGTACGACATACGACACTTTCGCGATATAGCACACATACAGCGCGATCTTTTTGTTATATGAATCTTGGAAATCGCGAACATCAAGCTCTCTTTTTTTAGTCGCCATTTGATTCAATATGTAACTATTAGCTGGCAAATGATGAAACAAACAATTTACAAATTTTCACAATAAATCTGACAACGTGACAAAGTTAAAAGTGATCAAAAAATCACTCGTGCATCAAACTAAATTTAACTTTCGACTGAATTCATACTCGGTATTCGTATATGAGCGTGACTAATAGAAAACATAAAAAATGCGTTCTAATACCTATTTCTATTAGCTTAATTCGCTCCAAAAGTAAAACATAAAATAATTATGACTTCTTTGGCACAACACTCAAAAAATTACATTTTCTCTTAATATTTAGTTAAAAAAGACCTTTGTTATGAAATCTGATTCACTTGTCTAATTAACCCACATCATTGTGTGTTTTCTTTTCACCGAATTTATTTCCAATCCAAGTTAAATATGTTGATGGAATAACTATTTTTGTTTAATATATTTCCGATGGAAAACGTCTGTTAAGCAGAATTTTGATTTATACCTAAGACATTTATTTTTTCTTTTTCCGTCGATGCCCAAACTTTTGGTGGGTAAAAGACAAACTTCTTACTTTTATTTACAGAGCCCTGATGAATGATTCTCAGTTTTGCAAGTATTACTCAATAATTTTTATTTGTGTTGAATATTTAATGCTAATAGTAAGTCACATTTAAACAGAAAATGTTTTCTTTTACATAAAGCATACAAACTACAAGCAAGCTGATTCAGCAGAATCGTTTTATGGCAAAAAATCGAAAATGAAAAAGAACCTTTATATAAAAATGTACGAGGGGATGAAAGGAGAGACAGAACGATTTAGCTTTATATATAGTATATATCTTATAATTTTGTAGAGAGTGTGGCGTGCCACTGTAAATTGCTCCGCGTGCCACATCTGGCACGCGTGCCATAGATTGCCGACCCCTGATATAGAGGATGCCTGGATGCTCTGGGGAGTGCAATTGCAACTCGCAAACCCTCTCCGAAAATCATCTACATCCAGAAAACAGAGTTTCTGAACGCAAGTTGGATTAATTGCCATAGGAACTCATAAAATGTCTTCAGTATAAAATCACCGTATGAGGCCTGTTTATCTAAAAGAGGGGACCGTCCTCCCATTTTTTTTTTTTTTTTTGTATTATGCAGCTACTGTTTCATATTTTCCGACTCCGATGAATGTTACGCATGTTCATGTGTGTATTATAACTGTTGAATGGCTATTTTTTTGTATTATATCAGCTCTATAAAAATACCAAATTGCAAAGTAGTTCAAGGAAAATGATATACAATATTTAAAAACTCTCTGCATTTCAAACACCAGTATATGTAACTACTTAAGACTCACTACCCTTTCCTTGTTCACTTGGAAAACGCTGAAAATGCTTTCGAAATTTTTCTATCTTGATACGCTCAACAGCCAAGATAATTATGTTGTTATAATTAATAAATAAATGTTTGAAAAATTACAATATTCATAAGCATTTATACAATGTGAATGAATTAAATCAAACAAACATAAAAATGATATTTTCTCTTGAAATAAAAATGTTACTGGTTTGGTTTAACATATCTTCAATGATATAATTATATATGGGGTGTAATTAATTTATCCCCGAATGAAGGTAATTGAAATTTAATACATAATGCATATATATATTAATACATTAGTGCCATTAAAAGACGCTTTATTAAATTTTAAGGAACGTATTCAAATATGTTTCGAAACAGAAGCATGTTTCAAACTCTTAAAAATAGGGTTTCCAATTACAAAACTTGTTATTCCATGCAGAAGTACAAAAGCCTTCTAGAAAAGGTAGATAACACAGATTACTACTGAAAGATGAAACTGTTAATATTTATAAATGAGCAGAAATTCGAACTTTCATTTTCATACTCTTCAAACAGTTAATTACGAGACTGGAAAACTATTTTGTTTGTTCAGGTATATTTGAAAATTTAACTTTCAATTCAGGAAAATAACTGAAGAACATTTATGTTAAAACGAACAATTAAAAGTTCTGTTAAAAGGGATAAAAGGGAAAACCGACTGAAAAAGAAAATCTTAAGAATGCTTAGAGTTACAGATTTCACAGCCACAAAAATCATTCTCTGTTAAAATGATTAATGTTGATCATTTGCTATCAAATTTTTAACGAATTATCAAATAATAAAAAGCTTAACAAAACTGAGTTTTACACACAAAAAAATGTTAAATAAGTTCTTTGATTAAGGAGTAAGGTGGTATTTAAAGTACTTTAAAAATGATTTTTGGCATTTTTTAATTATTTTGTACCATGCATTTTAACCCGAAACTGCCCCTACTGGGCAGAAGCAAAACAAAACACGTGTTCGGGACCAGTACCACTCGACTACTGTCGTCAATTCGCATTCGTGATTTATCTAACTATTATCAAGGTTTGAGAATACATTTAGGTGGACAATAAAGGCCACAAACGAAAGAAAGTTTAAAAAATTTAGTCTAGAATATATACTGGGGGGCAAAACTTGAGAAACAAGTGTTTTTTGCCATAAGACCACGAAAAATCATCTGAGAGGCAAGAAATTCAGAAAACGGAAACAGCATTTTGAACTTAAACGATGACTAAAACTTAGTTGCTCAAAAAGGAATGCAATGCATATACAGTCGACTCTCGATAATTCGAAGTTGAAGGGACCAATGAAAAACTTCGAATTTCAAGAGAGTAAGAAAAAACTCCCAAATTTTATTTTTAGCACATTTAAATTTTAAACTATGTAATAAAATAACAATTTTGTGTACATATGTATAAAAATACTTTGAAATATTTTTAAAAAGTACATATTACAGTGGTGGCAAAAAAAGTCCTGAACACACTGATTTTTTAGCGTAATTTTTGTGTTTGACTTCATTTTTCGTTGTGAAATTATCGCACTATCTTAAATATTGTTATTGATTTTAATGTATTTTTTATGCTGATTTCAAATCTACTACTAGTTTCTTAGTGACTAAAATATTTTTTGTAGTAAAGCTGCCTGAACACAATAATGGGAAATATGTGCAGAATAAAACAATATAGAATAACATAATATGCAAAGAAAAATAACACGAAAATTGACAAATACGGTATATTTAATAAGCATTTTGAAAATTAGATTGTTGTCACATGTTAGAAAATCAATATTTTATGGGCCAGCCGTTTGCTTTAATTACGGCTCTACATCTTTTTGGCATGGAATGCACCAATTTCAAAAGAAGATATTTCGTGATAATATGGTTGAAGGAAAATATTAAAGCTGCAAAAGTACCATGTGGCCTTTCTACTGTGTGAGAACTTTGAAAAGATTTTCTGAAACAAATTTTATTGCGGACAGGGGGCGATCAGGACGACCAAGAAAAACATCTTTACGTGAACATATTGCACAGAATTTCACTTTCAAACAGAAAACTTAACTCCTCGCAAATTTTGAAACAATGGACTTTGACATCAAATGTGAGTGTGTACCCAAGAACTGTTAAAGGAAGACTGCAAGAAATTGGGTTACGAGGCTGTAAAGCGCGCCCAAAACCATTACTGATTGAATTTCAACGCAAGAGGCGATTGACGTGGGCAAGGGAACATTCATTATGGACTATTAAAGACTGGGAAAAGGTAATATTTAGTGACGAGAGTCAGTTTTGTATTTCTGGCAACCAAAGTAGTGCCTATGTAAGACGACGCACTCATGAAGAATTCAGCCCTCAGTGTCTGAAGACCACAGTAAAGTACCCGACAAAAGTGATGGTATGGGGTTGCATGTCTTCTCATGGTGTTGGAAGACTTCACATCGTTAGCGGAACAGTGAATGCCATGGATTACATTGAAATACTACAAAATAAATTGCTACCAACTGCGAAAGATCTTTTTGGGAATCAGTCATGGATTTTTCAGGACGATAACGCCCCTTGTCATCGTGCAAAGGTAGTCCAGAAATGGTTGAAAGACCATACTGTGAATAGAATGAACTGGCCAGGACAGTCTCCCGACCTTAATCCGATAGAGAACTTATGGTTTAAAATTGGTTATGAAATTTCAAAGAAAAAACCTTCAAACAAACGTGAATTAATTGAAGCTTTAATATTTTCCTTCAACCATATTATCACGAAAGATCTTCTTTTGAAATTGGTGCATTCCATGCCAAAAAGATGTAGAGCCGTAATTAAAGCAAACGGCTGGCCCATAAAATATTGATTTTCTAACATGTGACAACAATGTAATTTTCAAAATGCTTATTAAATATACCGTATTTGTCAATTTTCGTGTTATTTTTCTTTGCATATTATGTTAATCTATATTGTTTTATTCTGCACATATTTCCCATTATTGTGTTCAGGCAGCTTTACTACAAAAAATATTTTAGTCACTAAGAAACTAGTAGTAGATTTGAAATCAGCATAAAAAATACATTAAAATCAATAACAATATTTAAGATAGTGCGATAATTTCACAACGAAAAATGAAGTCAAACACAAAAATTACGCTAAAAAATGAGTGTGTTCAGGACTTTTTGCCACCACTGTATACAGTATAAATATCATACAGAAATTAAAGGTCATGTATTAAAAGAATACATTCATGTAGTAATTCTCGAACAGGACTCTCACACCGCCCCACCATATCTCTTCCATTCCTCATTGGAAATAAAATCGTTTCCCACACGGTTCCTTCAGACATTGTCCCCAACACTATTGGTTCTTCAAGGCAGGGTCCAGTCCGGCCGTGACCTATTTGGTACCACATTCTATAAGTCACACAGATGAGTCATAAATCGTTATGTCAGTCGGAAGGAAAAAACACAATCTACGCCTGAGGAACCGAGAAACACTAAGAAGGAATAACAGACAGATGGTCATCAAAGACGCTACGTTACAGGAGCGACATGCAGAGATAATACAACACAAAATATGTAAGCTCCGACCTGTTTGCTACAGGACTCTAGATAGTAAGTGTTCAAATTGTTGAAAGTTTTATAAGATAACTTCGAATTATATATCCCCTCTTGTAGTCTGTCCAGCCACAGATTTTACTTCGAAATTTCGAGTGTACTAAAAAGTATTGTTTTAGTTCGAAATATCAAGAGTTTTTCTAGGGGCTGAGCATAAACTTCGAATTAGCGAGATGTTCGTATTATCAAAAGTTTGAATTAACGAGAATCTCCAGTATATGGAATCAAACAAAAAAAATCGCTGTATTGAACTTACAGTATTGCTTCGCATGATAGTCTGTCCAAAAGAATAAACAGCGCGATCAGATGTTCCTTAATATAAGATATGCCCTCCTCTCTTAATGCAATGGTTGCTTCGCACCGTCTCTCGCTATTCAGCTCCAGATTGCCTAGCAGTTTTTGAGGCAAGAGTGTCCATTCCTACTGAATTTCTACTGAATTGAGTGTTCATTGAACTTATTCGCAATAACACCTTTTCTGTAATATTTCATGGTTATCTGTTTAAAACTTTAATTGTTGCTTAAGTTATCCGTTGAAACGTCATTTTCGGTCAAAAATGACGTTTTCTTTTTATTTTATCATTTGGAAATTCAAACAATTAGCTTTGTAAATCTGTTTTGGTTTTGTCTGTGCGATTATTAGAAAAAAAGTTACAAGTGTTTAAAATATTATTATTGCTGTCAAAAATACCGGAAGTAATGAAATCGAAACCGGAAGGTGACTTCTAAACATGTTTCTTAGAGCTAGTTTTCGCATTTTTCTCCCAGTATAAATTTAAAAACAATATCTGAGAATTTTTTAAACTATTTTATTGATTGGCAAAAATTTTAATATTCGATTTTGAGTTATGTGCTTGGCAATTTCTGTTTTTTATGACCTCACTTGTTTTTATTTTGGTTTGCATTTCACAAATTTTGCTCTTACATTTCTTCTAAAAACTTAACTTTTTTGCTTTAATTGTATAGATTTTTAATTCTTTACTGTTCCTTGATATTTCGCTTTTTGTTTTATCTTCCTATAATGGGAAACAAAAAAAGTTAAATCAGCTTCTCAAAAGAGAACATTTGCTGGTAATAGATTCATTAAACCAAAGCAAGTAGAAACATTCAGACTTGCAGTGAACGAAAACTAAATTACTTGAAGGACTTTTCTGAGACAAATGAATGTTTTAATGGAACATTAAGAAGTAAAGTATATTTGACTTAAATATTTTGGCAAGTGTATTTAACAGTTTGTGTTGCCCCAACTGTTCCGAGAAAAATATGTACCTGTATGAAGATTCTGTGTTTGAATTGGCTTCCAATGTTACAGTAAAATGCTCCAAATGCAATTTCTTTTCCATCTACTGAAAAGCTGAACAAGCAAAATGCCATAAATTTGAAACTTGTTTGTGTAGTGCAAGTAATTGGAAAAAGATATTCGCCTGCTAAAAAGCTGTGTGCTACGCTGAATATGTCATGTGTGACCAAAGGGGCATACAGACTCTGTGAAAGAAAGCACTTGACTGCGGTTACATTAACGGCTAAAGATGCCATGATTGCCACTGCTTTAGAAGTAAGAAACTTTACAAAATCTTTCAACACGGTAGTCGCAGAATGCCGAGTATCTGTTGATTGTAATTGGCAAAGACGTGGCCATTCTTCCGTGGATGGTTGTGTTGCAGCGTTATCCATTGACACTGGGAAGCCTCTAGATTTGGAGATAATGTCGAAATTTTGCAGAATTTGCTACTGATTGAAGAATTCTAAGAGTCTAGGTAGGTGGACATGCATATTTTTGCAATCATCTAGGATCTACTTCAAGCATGGAATCAGTTGGTGCGTATAGAATCTTTGAGCATTCTTGTACCACGTGAAATCTCAAAAATGTCCACTTCTATGGTGTGATGGTGATTTCCAAGAATACCTTACATTGAAAAATGTATACGGTATCAACAGTGTCACCAAATATGAGTGTTTAGTACACATCCAAAAAATAGTTGGTAGCTGGCTAAGAAGGCTTAAAAAAAGCCAGAAAAGCCTCTGTGGGAAAGGAAAACTCACCGATGTTATGATCGATAAAATTCAAACTTACTACAGCATTGCCATTAGAAGTAACACTCATAACATTGAGGCAGTGCAAAGTGCTACCATAGCGGTGTTATTTCGTTGTTGCTGAAGCCATGAAATACCCATGCATGAACAGTGTGTTAGTTGAACAGTGCTGATAGTTGGTGTGCATATCAGCGATCAAAAGCAACTGGCAAAAAATTTTTAGAAAAGAGTGTAGGTCTTTCTGTAAAACTTTTACATGTTGTTAAATCTGAGTACGTGAAGTTGTGTGATAAACAATTGTTACAGAAGTGCCTCCACGGTAAATCACAAAATGCAAATTAGACGTTTAATGGCTGTTTGTGGTAAATTGTTCCAAAAGAATCTTTTATTCAGCTAAAAACATTTTCTTTGGGTGCCTATATTGCAGTTATTATTTTTAATAAAGTTTACAATGGTTTGTGTCATGCATTGAAAGCCCTTGGCATAAATGCAGGCTACTATACCCCACGTGACTACAGATCTTTCGACATCCTTCGAATCAGTGACTCGAAACGACATTTTTTACCTCGTTCAAAATAATCCAGAAAAAAATAGGGCCCAAATAAAAAAAAAAATTTAACAAAATATCAAAGTCTGAAGGTGTGAAATACAAATCAAGAGAGTTTTAAGTATGTACCAGTCATAATTTATTTTGAAATGGCATTTATAAAGTTTAAATTCATTTTTCTCAAAACTATTTTTTTGCAAATTTCTTGGTATTTCAAATGTGATATCTAAATAACTATAATAAATTATACTCTTGTATGAAATTTCACACAAATGTTATTAATAGTATTATCTAGAGGATAAATTGTCAGCTAAGAAATTGAACAATTGTTTGTGATTTTATAGTTGGATTTCCTTATGAAAGTATCGAAAATTTCAATGAAATTTATAGGTTGAAGCTTTTATTAGCTATTAATTTTGATTAAAAAAAAATTATTTAAAACTTTAGTCCAACCTCTAGAAATGTGTTTGAAAAATGTGCTGCAGCAATTTCTTCTGTAAAATATAAATTATTTTTAAAAAATAAGCCTTTGAAAAAATTTTAAAATTTAATTAAAATTTATTTAAATTTTGTAAATTTTTATGAATATATTATTTATAACTATTTTTTACAGTGCATA
Source organism: Trichonephila clavata (assembly GCA_019973975.1). NCBI lineage: Eukaryota > Metazoa > Arthropoda > Arachnida > Araneae > Nephilidae > Trichonephila > Trichonephila clavata. Next base: position 17,918 of record BMAO01039001.1, on the reverse strand, counting down.
AAAATGAAATTAAAAATGTAAAAATTTTAGTGATTTTTAGAAAATTAAAAAAATTAGGTCTCCAAACGTAGTCGGATACCTTAAATTTCGCATGCTGCTGTGGATTTCCAAAATGACTTTGGCGTCAAGCTAGACCCGGATCACATGTGTGAGCTATGCGGTCAACGCTATTCAATCCTAAGGTTCAACTGCATTTTTTGCCATAAGAACCCCGGTTTTCATTAAGACCAAAAATTATTAATATTAAAATCCGATACACCACTCGGAAAAAAGCTTGAAAAACATCATATAAGCAATTTATATAAAAGACATAAGAAGGATAAAATGCATTACTTGATATTTAAACATCCCGAATCATAACTTATTGCTAATTTCTTATTCATTATTTTAAAATGCAGGGGAGCAAACAGAAAACAAATGAATTAATTTAGTTTTGCTTATGATTTATAGTATTTTCCACGTCTATTTTTCGTATATATTGCACCTTAGTAGTATGCATAATAAGAAGAAATTTTTATTTTGTAAATCGTCATTCTTCCCGGACGAAAAAATAAACAAACACTTAGCCAACTTTCCTTCCAGGTTTTTGCTATGGTACCTGAGAATCATTCAGGATAATATAAATACTCACTAACTCATTATGAAACCTCCAGAAGTATTAGACCAACAGATTTGAAATTTTTCCGGTGAACTTCTTTTAGTGTAGAGATCGGCAAAAACCGGGTTTAGAAGAATTCAACTCCCAAGAGGGTTAAGGGGTGTTTCAGATTTTAAAATTTTCCGTTTCTGAACTATTAGATAGACAGATTTGAAATCTGGAAAACATGTGTTTTTTTTTCAGTAGAGATCAAATAAGAACAGGTTGTAGCATCGTGAGTGGGTAGCGTAAACAGTCACACAGCTAATTGCTAAAAAATCACTTTATTTCTGGAATGAATCATTATTTTGGAAAAAACAATATTATCATATTAAATCCTTCAGTAGTTCACTGGGAAGAAAAAATAAAGTGACGTTCAAAAGTTAATCAGGGCCACCAAGCCGTTGCGCTGCTTATCTTCTACGCTTTTATTCATCGGGCATGGAAATCCAGAAGTCGAGTATCACTCTCTATTGGTACTGAGGGCGCTCGGCATTACAATTTTACAATCCAGAAAAGTTAGGAAACGTGAATAGAGATTCTCTATTTCTCCTTAATTCCGAATTGCTCCTTTTAAACTCAGGGGTGGGTCATCTACACGCCCCTTGCCACCTCTAATTGGCAGGAGGACACAAAATTTGCACTCGACTCCCCCGACTTTATTTGCCCTTCACTGGTGCGGAGGAACAATGGCCGCCTTTTCTGAACTCTCCCGAGACAGGGGCATGTGTCCAACATCTGGAGGTCATAATTCGTCCGGTCATACTTTCACCGGGCGACTATCATTGGCACCAGCACACTATATTCAAATTGAATACGTCAATAGAATAGAGTAATCCACCACAAAAGGATTATATCTCGTCTATTGAGTGTCCGGACAAATAGGCTTCTGTAAATCAGGAAGTAAAGAAAGGAGTAGTGACTATAAAGTGGTTTTCCCAAACAGTTCGCATGTGCTGTGCCTCCGGCGTAAGGGGCGAAACACCTGCGCCTTTTAATGAAGACAAAATGGCCCATCTGGACAACTGAACCTCCCAACGTCAATCTTGACGCATATAGTGGAGAGTGAGTTCTGCTAATGGGACGACTTTACAAGGTCTTGAGAAAATTAACTCAAGGTGGGTAATTGAATACCCAAAGTGTTTCTGTTTTAAACTACAAGTCCTATAGACGAAATTTGGTAATCATGTTTCTTCTATTTAGTAAGGATCCACGAATAATGCATTTTATGGAAATCTTTCCCAAGGAAGTGGATTGAGGGGGTATTACAGATTAAAAATTCCCATTTTTGAACCATTAAACCTAAAGATTTTAAATTTCACAAGCATGTTTCCATTGTTAAGTAGAGATCCGCTAAGAATGAGTTTTAAGGAAAACGACTCCCAAGAGGGTGGGTGAGATACAGGATGTAAAAGGTAAATATACTTCCATCTTAAGAACTCAGGTTTTGTGCTTTTTAAAACAAGATAGGAAGGCTATACATGCTTTTTGAATACAGTTGAAAGTATGCTATAGGATTTAGATATCAATAACTTAAAAACAATAAATAGTCATATAACACCACGAAATACCCACCAAAAGCAAGGGTTAACGGTTAGCAAATATTTATCAATGTGCAATAAATATACGGATTTATACAAAAAAAAATCGTTATGCCAAAATATCTTCAATTTATCAAAAGTGTAGCATAAAAATGCTTTTTATCAAATGTATATTTTTATTTATCGGTTTAACTCTATGGGTGTGTGGATGATGTTATCTGTACTCATGTCCAAAATTAAGGTCACAAACATATTTCCCGTCATAATTTTAAAATTTCTCCAGTAAAACATAGGATTTGTATTTTATATACTTTGAAGACGAGGTAGTACAATATAAACCATCAGTTTAGAATAGCATGTTGTTTAGCGTTAGTTTTTGCAGAACTAATTGGATTGAAACCATTCAAGCATATGCGATTTTTCCCTCTAGGTTTGGGAATATTGCATTAAAACAAACAATTTAGTCTGTTTGCTGTGAGAATGACTTTTCATAATCGTTTAAATGATTCTTTGAGATGGAGATCCGTTTGCAGAATTGAAGCTGACCAGTCTCAAGCAGAGGTGGCTCGAAGCTTACAAGTGACTCGAAAGGGATCTCCCAGTTATGGTATGAATTCCAAACAAATTGTACTATCACCAGGAAGATCAACCAAGGTCGCTACAGGTCAGCGACACCTGCACAGGTTCACTATTTGGCATTAAGCGCACGAGGACATAGGCAGACATCGACTCCTCAGCTTGCTCGTGACCTTGCTGCTGTGCCTGGAAGATGAATTTCTAGGCAAGCAGTCTGAAGCCGTCTTGCACAGAATGGCCTTTACCACCAGTAACCAGTTTAGTGCGTCCCTTTGACTGCATCTAGCAAATAAGACCAGATGTTGTGGAGTTGATAACATCAGTCGTAGACACCACGAGAATGGGAGGGGTGTTCTTTTTAGTGATGAGTCGAAACGTACCAGACAAAATGATTCTCGTCGAGTCTTCACCTGGGGAGAAAATGGAGCTCGGTTTCATCCCTCCTACGTAATAAAAATACAGATTTGGTGGTGGCAAGAGAATTCTTGTGTGTGGTGGCATAATGTTGTCCAGCTGAACACCCCGGTACATTTTCGATGCTGGTACTATCATCTCACAGCATTATAGGACGAGATCCTGGAAGCCTATGTGAGGTTCTGTGGGTGCTATGGGCCCAGACTACAAATTTTTGGACGATAATGCGCAGCCACACAGAATATATTTTTGATAAATTTCAAGAAGAAGTAGATATTCGCCGTACGGATTGACCCTCTAAGTCTCCAGTTCACAATTCTATTTCATATGTTTGGGATGGTCTAGAAAAAGCCACTTCTCAGTGTAGCTCCCCTCCCAGGAACGCGCTAGAATTAAAAGTCTCGTTTTTGTAAAAATGGGCTTTGTTGCCACAAATATTTATTGACATCCTCATAAACATTATGGGAACTCGTTACTTAGCTTGTATAGCACTTTGCAGTGGTCACACACCATATTAGAGAGACTTTTGCCAAGGTACAATGCTTAATCTCTAATTGACGATTTCACACTTTTTTATATGACTTGTATCTTAATTCACAATTAAAATCTTTTCCATGGTATGCTACTATATTCTTTCTAACATTGTAATATGTCTCTGTGCCAAATTTCGAGGCAACACAATGAATAAAAAATTCATCAGTCTTCACATCTTTTATGTTTGTGATCTTAATTTTAGGCATGAGTGTAGAATAATCAGACTGCACAGCATTTTCTAATTCTTTCAAAAATGCATAGTCAAATCCAATCAATTCCTCGTTTCAATTTCGGAAATCTAGTAAAAGAAACTGTTGCTTTCTTAAAATGCCAGTGAACTTTAAACTTATTGGCAAAATCAATTTCAGAAAACTTTAGAACTCCCTGAATGATGTCACTATAAACATCATTCTCCGTAAATTACTAGTAAAATAGAATGACTTTACTAGAAGAACTCTTTAATTTCCCAAGTGAACCTGTAGACTCTCAATAAAAGAATTTTTAAAACATAAATGAAATTAAAGTAGAAAGCTAAGCAAAGTTTATTCAACAATTCGGCAACACCCAGACAGTGGTGGGAAAATAAAACCAGAGTCAGCCTATCCGGAAAAAAAAATAATAAAATTTCTTAGTGATATCATAAACCTAGGGTTTAGTTTGGGTTTTTTAGTTGTATTGTGTTCAGATTTACCGTTTCAAAGCTTTCTTCTTTCTGTTCTATTACTATTTTGATGGCAGAATAAAACTTCAATATTTATCTTGTATATTAAACAAACTCTCTTACACTTTATATAAATTTAGTAAGCAAATATTTTTAGAGGATCAAACTTTTTTCTGAAACATTTTTTGTCTTAGAATCGTTTTAAGTCAAGAATAAACAAATCTAAACTTTATTTTTAAGAAGGATTTGCTGTTATTAAAAAATTCATTATTGGTATTGGTATTGTTAAAATTTTCAATATTTTTTTCAGAATTAAAACTACTTTTGCACTTTTTAGCTAACAATCTTCTTCAGTAATAATGTCCTGGCTTATTAATAAATTCGTCTACTTGTATTTCAGCTTAGAATTTACAAATTCTCTTTTTATTTGATGTACCACGAGACAAAAATAGTTTTGTAGAAAAAATTATTCAAAACTGAAATTATTTTTGAAGCAAGTAAAAAACACTGTAATTTATAAACACATGATTATGGCTTATCTTAATTCAATGTAGTTAATATTCTAAACAATCTATTTATTATTTTAAATTCATTGTGACTATTTAGAATTAAGCAGTATAATATAATGTAGATAAAAATGAGAGTGAACTTCACAGTCAATGAGTGTTAATAAAACAGAGAAAAAATTTAATAAAATATTACGTATCATTAAAGAATATACAAAATACACACTTTATATATAGATTGGATTCAACTGATACAGTAACAGTGATCAAAAATTAATAATAAATCTATATTGTGTGCCATAACTTTCGCCATCGACACACAAGTACCTTTGGTTATTCAAAAAATTAATTTTTCAAAATACCTTTTTTTTTTAATTAAAAGGATATTTTGGAACAATTCTAAAGCCAACTGTGTCAAAAAAAAAAAAAAAAACAGCGTGAAAAGAATGTACTTTATTGTAAAAAAAATCAATCTCAACCTTTTAAGCTGGATTTTCTTAGATACTAATGTTCACGCTTTTCCATAAGATTTTTTTCTTAAAATTCTGAGACAAAAAATTATAATATTGTTTGTTAATGCATATTTCAAGTGAATATTTTTATTCTATAAGGCAATTTTGTTAATAGGATCATTAGATTTTACTTTTAGCATGATAGATTAAAAAAATTAATGATTCAAAATTTTTGAATTTTTATAAATATATTTTTTTCAATTCTATTTCTATACTATCCTTTAATCTCTTGACTATTTCTGTAGTGAAGTTCATTTCTGTAAAGACCAAGTTCAGCATATATAAAACTTTAATCAGATCTATTGCTCTGTATGGAAGCGAATGTTGGACCCTCAATAAAGCAGAGAAAGAAAATTTGCTCATTTTTGAAAGAAAAATCTTTAAAAAAATTCTTTGGATCTTTTCAACAATGAGTGGAAAATTCTTTACAACTTTAAAATTTGCAGGAAAAAATGGCAAATATGGCGGAACTGACAATGTGAGAACTATAAACGCATCACGTGGCTGGGACATCTATACAGATATGACAATGTTTTTCCTACCAAAAAAGTAACTTTTCCGAAAATTGATTAAACCAGATGTAGAGGACGACCACCTACACGATGGTTAGACAGTGTTGAAAAAGATCTCAAATTAATGAGAATCAACCGATAGATTGTTATCGTGACCGATAGTGTCACCTGGACGAGAAACAGCGAGTCAGCTTTAACTTGCAAAAGGCTATTGAGGTTATGAAGAAGTTTCACGAAGAATAAGTGAAGAAATTTCATGAAGAATAAGTGAAGAAGTCAAGAAGAAGAAGTGAAGAAGTCGAGAAGAAGAAGTGAAGAGGTCACGAAGAATTGAAGACGTCACGAAGTTATAAGGAAGACGTCACGAAGTTATGAAGAAGTCGCGAAGAAGTGAAGAAGTCACGAAGAAGTGAAGGAACAAGACGTAGACGACGATCACCTACACGATGGTCAGACGATGTTGAAAAGGATCTCAAATTAATTGGGATCAACCAATAGATGGTCATAGCGGCTGATAGGGTCAACTGGAGGAGGATCAGTGAGTCAACCTTGGCCTGCAAAAGGCTGTTGAACTTATGAAAAAAAGGAGGGCTGTTTCTAAAGTAAAAGAGGTCCATTTGTTTTTTTTAAAAAATAACAGCAATATTTTATTTAAAAAACCTTTATTTTAGAATTGTACATACTTTTGCCTATTTTTCTACTCAGTTGCCGAGTTTATTAATGCACTTGTCATACCTTAGAACTAAGTTTTGAAAACTCTCTTTAAAGAAGTCTGCAAACTGGTTGAACAGCCAAGAGTTCACGGCCGCTTTCACTTCTTAATGGCGTGGCATGCAGTCAAAAGGTGTTTTGCTCCTCCATGATAACGCAAGGCCTCACACTTCTCGAACGACTCGGGACGTAATCGAATCTTTTAGCTGAGAGGTTTTGGATTATGCACTATACAGCCCCGATCCTGCTCCTCTAACGATTTCCCCCTTTTCCGGTACCTCAAGCACAGTCTTGGTGGGAAGCGCTTCAGTGACAATGAAGAAGGGAAAGGCCGTGAACTCTTGGCTGTCCGACCAGGTGGCAGACTTCTTTAAAGAGAATTTTCAAAACTTAGTTCTAAGGTATATGACAAGTGCATTAATAAACTCGACAACTACGTAGAAAACTAGGCAAAAGTATGTATAATCCTAAAATAAAGGGATTTTTTTAACACGCTTTTATAAGTTTCACTTGCATGTAACGGAATCTTAGAACTCGATTTTTACCCACTTAAAAAGATCGGATTCATTCGAAATTTCGCACACTTGTCAAGGAACGATGACAATACAATAATTTCATAATTTTGTTCCATTGTCCTTTTCAGGATCGTCAGGAATAAGGATAATCAGATTTGGCGACAAATCCGTATATCACGTCCAGAATTTGGAGACTTATTGCATATATCATTTTTAAATTTGGCGACTAGTTCCATATACCATTTTCAGACATGGCGACTAATTTCATACATCATTTCCAGATTTGGCGACTAAAAGAATAAGGTGTAACCCTAAAGTGTTTGAATTTAACGCTAATTATATATGCAAGTATAAAATACACTTGAGGTTAAAAGAAATAAAACAAACAAAAGGAGTGCTCTGTATCTGAGGAAGTGGAGGGTGGGTGTGTGTTAGCAATTTTTTACCATAATATAAACATTTTTCTGAAAATGAAAATAAAAATAAAAAGGCTCGAGCATATGAAGAAAAAATAATTTGCGTTCTAACTGCTAAATACTTTTTATTTTTAGAAAGCAATACGCTTAGAAATGATGATACGAATTAACATGAAAGGAACACGTTTAAAAGGTGAAAAAACGATTGACACTTAATATTACCATGTTTTTAATAACTCGCTTTTTTTAATGTCTATAAGGGTGGAATTTTGTAATTGATTTTAAATTGTGTAACTTTCCGAGGAGCTAGAGACTTGAAATTCGGACTATACCTCGGAAGTCGATGCCAATGCATGAACATGTGAAAAAAGAAAACAAAAACAAAAAGGAGGAGTTTTATAATATTTAATCCGTAAAAAACTTGATACATTAAAAAATTTGTAATTCGAACTTTTTCTTCTTTATACACTTTTATTTGTTTGACTTCTTCAAAAGAGACGGAATCCAATATAACGATCCGAGGCCTCGTAAACGGAGAGAATAAATACACTTCAGACCTGTTAATTAATATCCATTGAAGAGCAAGACTAATTCCACAGTCACGTAATTCCAGCTTCAAATATCAAACTCAAGGATAAATTCAACAATGAATAAATGATAGTTTAAGACACTAAAAAACACGCTTTTATTGTTGTTCGAACTAAAAAATGAAAAATAAATTATAGTTTGAAAAAAAACTAAAAAACACGCTTTTATACTGAACAGAACTAAAAAGTAAAAAAAAAATTCTTGGTAAAGAATAAAATGATTAACGAGAAAATTAATAGCATTGTGGTAAAAGCGTGGGGTGTTCTATAAAAGTAATCAATTGTTATAATTTCTAACATCTATTCCGAAAAGCTAAATTAGTGTAAAACTGTAGTACAAAGCACCCCACGCTTTTACCACAATGACATTCATTTTCTCGTTAATCGTTTTATTCTTTATTAAGAATTTTTTTTGTACTTTTTAGTTCGATTCAGTATAAAAGCGTGTTCTTTAGTTTTTTTTCAAACTATAATTTATTTAACAAAATATTATTGTTACTTTTAAAAAAAACGGACCTCTTACTTACAAAACAGCTCTCGTATATTTATAAAACGTATCTGCAAATTAATTGGAAAATAAGTTGAGAACTTCCGAAATATTAAATGAAATTAACCCTTTCAAAGTCAGACTAGTAACAATATATCCTAAGTTATTTATAGATTTCGTTAGGTGTCATAATGTTAGAATTTGGGGAATGGAAAATTTTCATGTCATCTTGGAACATGAGCTGGATAATCCTAAGGTAAACGTGTTTTGTGCAGTGAGTTCTTCAGATATTTTCAGCCCATTTTTCTTTGCTGAAAAGACTGTTACGGATATTATTTACCTGTGCAGGCTACAGATTTTCCCGATGCGCCCATCATCACAGAAAAATTGTCAGGAGGTCACATTTTGCAACAGGATGGCATGCATTATCACTACCACAACGACATTACGTCTTACCTCAATGCTGAGGTACCCCGTTTGGATTGGTCGTAGAAATGTTATTTTACTAGATCTTTTCCCGTTGGATTTCAGTGAATTGGGTTTTGTAAAGGATCAAGTGTACATTCCACCGTTTCCTGCATTCATTCCTGAACTAAAGTCAAGAATTTACATTGCGAGTACTATGACCGATGGAAACATGATAAAAAATTATGTGCCAAGAATTGATTTACCAAAGGGACATTTGTAAAGTAACGAAAGGAAACCAAATCCAATATCTGTGATAATGGTTAACTTGGACTACTTCTCTATCTTACATTAAAAAGTACTTTAATTTTTATTTCCCTGTAAATTACATAAGCAATGAATCATTCTTTTTGCCCAATTAATTTGTAGACACCCTGTATAAAAACTAAATTTAAATTTTAAAGTATACAGTATAAAAAGTATAATTTAGCTTTAATTTGATAAAAGATTGTAAATTCCGTAGTGCATTTTTCAGAAGCTGCCTTATAGCTCCATAACACTTCAAAGTGCAGAATTTATAATCAGGCAAAATTTAAATGTTATTTTGTAGGAAATAAATAGCAAATTAAATTATTCCTGTTATTCTTTATATTTATGATTTTTGCTATTTAAAAATATATATAACCCATTAACAAAATTTGATTCAAAATTTTAAATTTCGCACTTTACTACAAAAAACCGTAAAAAATTCGTGTTCCTGTTCGACAACACCAAAGAAAACTTTTTGCTAAACTGTGCATTACTGCAAGCGCATGCGCAGATATTTTTGCTTCTAAGAAATTAACCGCTTGTACGAGAATGTTTTCTGTTCTTCATTGTGTATGCTGCTTTTGTGTGTGTCTCGGGTTATTAAAAAATACTTTAAAATGAAGCAGTGCGAGTCGCTTCATGGATTTAGACTTACTAGAATAGATTAAAATAAATAATATTCATACATTAGATTCGTACAAGATGAACCTCCGATGCAAAGAAAGAATTCGAGTTTAGAAAAACTAGAAACTATAGAACGAACCCTTTGATGACCCCACACCCAATTCGTATTAAAATGAACAAAACTTGCTAATTAGCGAAAAATCGAAAAAATTTGTCTAAATATGCACTTTTAAGGACATGAAAGGTGCTATACCTCTCCTCTTTTTAAAAATACGATCAATGTAGAATTTTGATTGAATGCAAATAAATTTATGAGAAGAAAAATGGCTTATGGAAGTTTTTGGAATGTAGGATAGAGAAATAGATCACTTTTAAAGTTCTTGTACCTACTCATGACAGAAGTTCTGATACAGAAATTTGAGATCGTCTTGATAACTCAGATGCAAGCAGAAGACAATTTTAAATTTCATCGTTGGGGGTAGTCTACACGCACGCAGAGTGTTCCTTTTTTTTAAAAAAAAAAAAGTGTTATCTAATTCAATGGTTTTTAAATTGTGATTCTACGACCTCTGGAGATCCGTAGCGTTTTTTTAGGTGTCCGCGGAGTCTAGCATGTAATGTTAAGATTTCTGTCTTTTACAGACTCTGAAAGGCCTCGAGGAAAAATTGAAAGATGTGCCATCCTATACTGGATCACTAAATTGCTCTAAATGAAAATAACTCTACTGGAACATGTATTTCGATTAAGAATATTAGGGAGAAGTGTTCAAAATCTTGGGAGTCTTCGATGCCAAACTGATATATTAAGGGGAACCCCACGGTGAATAAAAGTTTAAGGATCGCTGATCTAATTCAATCAAAACTTTAACACATCAAACAGAAAAATGTGGCAGATGTTTCTCTACTTTAAAAAAAAAAGATCCTGTCGGAAGTTTTCAAGTGTCTTAAACATTTAGACATCAAAAGTTACGCATTTATCATACCAATACGAAATTTCCTGAGATCAAAGTAAAGCAGACTGCACTAAAAGCGGTCGTTCGCACTCGGTGAAAACAGCTCTCGTCAAAGTAGTCAGGAAGAGAATTCTTCGAAACCCCTGTCGAAAGAATATTCTTCTTGATAGACATATGAAAGTGTCAAAAAGAACAATGTGTCCTATAGTAGACGTACCTTAAACTAAAATATTGTCGAAGCATAACTGGCCATTTTCTTACTCGTTAATTAAAGTCCCAAAGGTACCTTAAAGCAAATGCACAATACCGGAGTCACTCTCAGATCCGCAGATGAATTTTGTTTATAGACGAGAAAATTTACAACGTTGAAGACTTTCAACCACCAGAATAACCGTGTATACTCAAAGAGTTCCCAAGAAACTAAAGAGTGAATGAGTGAGTGAGTGAATACTAACGTCCCACTGCTCAGCTACACGAGGGCTTTTGGGGACGGTCCGCGTAATTTTGAACCATGGTCAAGTGCCGCGGACGACACCTGAGCTGGCATCCCCCTCTCTTAAACACCACACCAACGGGAGGACGTTTGAGCTCTCGAAAGATTTTACGTGCATCGCTCCCCTACACGGCGGATCTTCAGTGGTACTGGGATCGAACTCACGACATGCTAGCCACAATCCGATCCCTAGACCACTTGGCTACCGTGGCCACAAGAAACTAAAGAGAAGAAATGTGTGCAGAATGCTCAGCATCCGGCTTCCGTTGTCGTTTAATTTGAAGTCAGCTTTGAAAATTATCTCAGAGATTCATTTTTGCCAGAAAGGAGTAAAACCCAAAATATCAAGACACTATCTTAATCATAAATCACTAACAATTAGTGAAACCCTTGAACGTAAAGAGTTCAAGGGAAACGAAGGGAAAAGATTTTGTTCTTACGCATAAGTCAAAGACGACAAAGAGGTGAGTGAAAGAAAATGTAACCTATTTCAAAGATCCTGAAAATTTACTTTTCAGCAGACGGGATTTAAATTCCACTCGATTATAAACAAGAATTAATATTTGAGGTAAGTGTGTATACCACAAAAACTTCATTCCAGTCAGAACAGCTTTCTTGTTTATCTCAAATCATTTAACATGTTTTAGATAGGTCCGATGGGCATAGGATCCTTCAAATTCTTTTAATTTCAAGAAATCTGTTGTTACTAAAGCCAAATTGATCAACGGAATCAGATAGAGGCCCACAAAATACATTGTGGCAAGGGGTTAGAATACGTCTGTCGTTTCGGCCACAGCATTTGAATACCATTCAAGTGACAGTATGTCTTAGCTCCATCTCTCTAATTATGAGCGAAAAAGCTAGCTCTGGAAGAGGGTAGTCTGGGCCTTTTCAAATCTTTTCCATCAACCCCTCGAGACGACTTTTAGCTCAGCAAATATTGAGAGAGTCCCCATAGCGCGCAGGCACTATACATTTACAAGCATCCACGTCTTCTCTTGGATTCGAACCCGGGCCATCGGCACAACAGTCAACTTCACTAATCAGTCACTTCACTATCCCGTCTGGGAGGCAAGAAATTTTGATTCATTAAATAAATGTTACAATAAAAGTATAGTTATAGATCAAATGATCTTGTTATTGTGATCACAATCATGTGAGGTAAATAAACCAGACTGATCCTAAAATCTCTAGCATGGCTCTAAATAAATATTTCAGCTGGTTATGCCGTTATACATATACAGGGTGTCCCAAAACGACCGCATAAACTCTGCACAGCTAGATTTTTTGTTGCGAGTACATAAAAACTGCCCAAAGAAGCATTCCTGTACGATCCATAGTTTACGAGAAAAATACGAAAAACAAAGTATGGTGCCACTTCCGCTGCAAGAAAAACACTTTATTGGACATGTCAACAACAGTTTTGCATATCTTTCCAGACGATAATGTTTAAAACGTTTGTCGCGCGTCATGCATGCGCGCGCCGTGGAATGACGTTAAGCCACCGTTGAACTGGTATTTAAAAGGCTGCATCTTGCAGCTACCGGTAGTCTTCGTATGGTGGCCATGTATTCCGTTCGTGACTACTGCGTCATGCCTTGTGACTACTGCGACATGCCATCTCAAGGAACTGGTGTATCGAGACGTAGTGACAACACAAATGGACTTAGTTGCTCGTCTGCATGCTGATTGTACTTCGGTGGACTCCACGATGCTGCGACGTGTGATGACAGCCATTCCACGGCGTGCTCAAGCCTGCCTTTACATGCACGGTGGACATTTTGAACATCTGCCTTAAATTATGCACATATTGCTGTTGATATGTTCAATAAAGTGTTTTTTTCTAGCACCGGAAGGAACGTCATACTTTGTTTTTGTATTTTTCTCGTAAACTATGGATCGTACAGGAACGCTTCTTTGGGCAGTTTTTATGTACTCCCAATGAGGAATCTAGCTGTGCAGAGTTTATGCAGTCGTTTTGGGACACCCTGTTTATAGAACTGTCTCGTTTATTAACTTATTAAAACTGAATCGAAAAGCGAAGGTATGCCTTACTCGCCTTGAAAATGTAGTGGACCTTGTGTTTGAGTTAGAAAGGAACAAAAGCAGAAGCATCCAATCAGAATCTAAAATGAAGAAAAAATATTCACAGTGATTCCCACGCATTTGGGAATTAAAAGAAGTTCCATTTCTCTCCTGGAATTTTGTCTTTACCGGATTCTGGAATAAAATTGATTCGTCACCGAAAAATGTTAAAAAAAACAACTCCACATACTGAAATCTATTTAAAATATATCAAAGAGCTCATTTATATTAAAAGAGAATAAACTACATTTCCCTTTTTCGTTAAATTTTCATTTTCCATGTATTGGGAAAATAAAAATACGTTTTTGAGTATTCAAAAAGAAAAATGTGGAGAAAGAAAAATTATTTTTTTATTGAATAGAACCAGAAAATACTTTTTGTTGCATTGCATTTTACAATGATAACGTTTATCTTCAAATGAAGAATCCCTACGAATTTAATTTAAAAACAACTATCTAAAATTGTTCTCTAGAGTGGTTTTAAAAAACAAAAATGATTTTTACTTCTTTCTTTGACAAAGAAAAATGCCTTATTCTGCGAATACCCTTTTAGAATATTGCATAAGAAAAAAAATATGCTATATAATTCATTAAAATTACAAGTAGTTGTATTTTTTTCATCAGTAATGCATTGTTGTGTGTGTGTGTGGGAAAGATAAAATTAATTTATATATATAAAAAAAATATTCTGAGAATTTCTTGAAGGAAAATTTCTAAAGAATACTTTTTTTAAAATTAGTCAGGATTGAATTCAAATGATTTATTGATTGTTTATTTCTGTGACGAGATCGACACCTGAGATATCATCCCATTCTCCAAACTTTTACATCATACACCAACACGAGATCTTTCTGGCCGGTAGATTTAACGTGCATCAGCCTCCTCAATACTAATTGTATTTATTGGAACCAGGATTTGAACCCATAACTCGATAGAAACAACACCATCCACGACAACGCAATCATATTAAATTTCTATAATAAAATCCCAAGACAGACGACACGTCAAAATTTTCCTAAGTTTCTATGTGAGGCAAGAAAAGGTTTTAAAAATTCTTAGTTAAAAGTTATTTTTGATATTAAAAACTAGATATGAATTTGATTTCTTACTAGAGGAAATTTAAAGTATATTTCTACCTTATTTTGTAACTCAATCCAACTGTTTTATTTGAAGTAATTTAGAGTTCGCAAAAAGTGCATTCTATGAGATAATTTTTGTTCAGAAAATAAAATGATTATGATCTAACTTTCTGACATTTATTCCAGCACTTATAAAAGTTACAAACAAGGAAAGAAATAGATTTATACAACAAATTTATTGCATTAAAATAAACTAAACATATTTTAGTTCCGGGGGGGGAATGAAAGTAGATTTTTATGATGCAAGAGCAAATTTTGTTGATCTTTCACTTGAAAGAAGTGTATTTCTTTTCCTCATACATAACATTAAATTCTTACTCAAAATGTAACTTACATTAAAATGTAAAAATCTTATTCCATCTTTTAGAAAGACATTTTTATTCGAGGAGTAAATAATTTCTTACCGAAATATGTTATACTAAAGCACAATATTCTTCCAAATGAATGATTGATATAGAAAATACGAAAATGCATACTTAGTTATAGCTCAGTTTTAATATCCATATAAAATGAAAACTTTTTAACTATAATCAAAGCAGCTTATTTTTTTTAAATGAAAGTCTCGCTTCGTATATATATATATATATATATATATATATATATATAATGCATATTTCTTCCTTAAAAGGCTTTTTAAACCAGAAATTTTAGGACTTTTTCTATCTTTAAATTAAAATCAGCAAACTCCGAATAAAATATTCCAGAAGTTAGAGAAGAATATATGTACATATAATATTTACTTTCTGCTCAACTGTAAGTTAGTCTCTCTCTCTCCCCCTATATTATATGTTATATATATAACATATTTATATAATATATATAATACATATATATATATATATATATATAATATATATATATACATATAGCATATTTATATGTATAACATATATATGTATAACATATTATGTATAACAATATATATATATAACAATATATGTATAACATATACAGGGTGTTTCATAAATGATGGGAGTAACTTTAAGGGGTGATAGTACACATCAAGACGAGTAATAGTAAATAGGAAACCAAGTGTCCCAAACGTCTTCCGAAGGAGAAAGGCGCCATCAAAGTTTAGGGTCCTAAATTTCAAATGATGATAAAAAAAACGGAAAAATGGATCGATTCATTTGCGGTTTTCACTAAAATCATTCTTTAAATTAGTATTTTCTTTAAAAAAAGTTTTAAAGACAAAGTTAAAAAAATGCCGTTAGAGGGCGCTCTAGACTTTGGAGTACCGAACAACTACCTTTTACCAGTATTTTTTTTTATTTTGTTAAATGTTTACAAAAGCTTAGATTTTAACTTGAATTTTGAGCGCAAAATTGAAACCATCGGGAGCGGTTAAGTGGCGCAAATGTAACCGCGTTCAGGAGGGAAAAATTGAAATGCTCGTATGTAATGATCAAAATAAAAAACGATAAAGCAAACTTTAAGAGGCGATAGTACAACACCAAAACAAGCAACATTCATCAAAGAAATCATACTCGTAATTTTAACCCGAAGGTGATAGAGGACGCTGAAACAGATTTCGTTTTAAGAGACAAAAAAAGGAAACAAAAAACATTTACGTTATAAAAAAAGTTTAATTAGAAATGATTACAATAGCTGTTCGAAACACTGACCATTAGAGGCGATGCATGCGGTACAACGGTGAAGAAGGGATTCACGAACCCTCTGATACACGCCAAGATTATCGCGCACCTCTCCTGCAGCTGCCGAAAGTCTGGCAAAAGTTCTTCTGCAGATTCGATTGGAGTCTCATACATAAGACTCTTCAGGTGTCCCCACAAAAAGAAATCCAGGCATGAAAGATCGGGCGATCGCGCTGGCCAAGGACAGGACCACCTCGCCCAATCCATTGATTTGGAAAGGTTGCGTTTAGATAATTTCGCAAATCTGGCGCAAAATGAGCTGGTGCTCCATCCTGCTGGAACCACATTACTCGCCGGATACGAGGGGGAAATCTGTCATCATTTCGGCAGCACCTGTTGCAGAAAGGTAAGATATTTTTTTCCATACAGGTTTCTGGCAGAAGATAAGGTCCAAGTAGATGGTCACCAATTATTCCTGCCCAAACATTTATGGAAAATCGTCGCTGATATGCATGTGTAGAAGACGCATGTGGATTTACATCTGCCCATTGGTGGGAATTGTGGGTGTTAAATGTACCGTCACGCTGTAAATGTACATTCATCTGTAAAAAGCACAGTTGCACCAAAATCGGGATTTAGGGTGTTCTTCTGCAGATACCAGTGAGCAAAATCCATTCGACGAGAAAATCCCTTTGAGTCAGTTCCTGGACTCGTTGGACATGAAAAGGATGCATACTTTCATCCTTTAGTACTCGCAATGTCGTGGAGAGTGATACTTCAATTTGTCTAGCCATGCTCGCGTGCTTGTATTTGGATGATCAGCCACCATATCCAGAATTTTTTCTTCCACAGCTACCGTTCTGTTAGACTTCGCACGGCCTGCATTTGAACGTGCACCAAAAAAGGATCCTGTCTCACACAACTGTCTGTGCAAGCGCACAAATGTTTTATCATTGGGCAACCGCCTGTTGGGAAACTTTTTTCCGTACAATCGTCGCGCCTCTGCACTATTCCCATTTGCAGTTCCGTAGATGAAGTGCATATCAGCCTTTTCTTGATTAGTGAAGGGCAACATCTTTCGTTACGTTTGTACCGTGATTTACACTTGCACACTCGGGTCAGTGGCTTTTATCTTAATAACAATTTGCATATGCGTTCTTCTTCCCCATATCACAATTTCATATTCTTCTTCCAGAAACTTGCAGCTATAACGCTTGCATGGATAAAATTGAAGATGCTCTAACACGTTTGCGTTTGAATTCAAATCATGCATTTCCTAATCAAAGTTGATTGTTTTTATGTAGTACTATCGCCTCTTAAAGTTTGCTTTATCGTTTTTTATTTTGATCATTACATACGAGCATTTCAATTTTTCCCCCCTGAACGCGGTTGCGCCACTTAACCGCTCCCGATGGTTTCAATTTTGCGCTCAAAATTCAAGTTAAAATCTAAGCTTTTGTAAACATTTAACAAAATAAAAAAAAATACTGGTAAAAGGTAGATGTTCGGTACTCCAAAGTCTAGAGCGCCCTCTAATGGCATTTTTTAACTTTGTCTTTAAAACTTTTTTCAAAGAAAATACTAATTTAAAAAATGATTTTAGTGAAAACCGCAAATGAATCGATCCATTTTTCCGTTTTTTTATCATCATTTGAAATTTAGGACCCTAAACTTTGATGGCGCCTTTCTCCTTCAGAAGACGTTTGG
>BMAO01039000.1:0-15242 GCA_019973975.1 Trichonephila clavata | reverse complement strand
AATGCTTTCATGTATATGTTATTTTATTTTCTCTTAATATTGTTTTGGCTAGACAGTTCCTTTTATTTTCTTCGTTAGCAACCGTTTCTTATGCAATAAAAGTGATTCTAAATAAATAAAATAAACAAAATATGATAAACAATGCACTTATACACATTTATATTTGTTTTCTATATTTTCTCCCTCCCCTTTAAAAAAATTGATGATAGCATTCATATGCTGATAGTTTACTGGTACATACGTATTATACCGTCTATAAATTTCAACAAATGAAAAGATGTCACCATTTCAAATAACAGTTTACCAACATGTTTCCATTATTAGCTGCATATCGTGGCGTTTGGCAACGTCATTTGATTTGAAGAAATTGTTCTACAATATAATACGTAAGTACCAGTTTTATTTTATCATCATATTTATAATTTAAAATTAATAAGGAATATTCATAAATTAATGAAATTGTTTTTAAATGTTTTTAAAAATGATAAATAAAATTTTATGATAGGAAATAAAAGTATTAATTTAACATTTTATTTCGCATAATAAATATTCTATGTATTCATTTCTTTTACCAAGAAAGGGATGAAACCTACGTTTCTTTACCTAAAATTAAGAATTAGTATATCAGTCGCAAAGAAATTCATTATATTCAATATGAAGGCGCCGTTTTTAAAATTAGTTGTAAAAAAAGTTATATATATATATAAAACTTTTATTTATATATATATATATATATATATATATATTTCATGTATCCATATTTTTTATAAATGCATTAAAGCTAATTTGTTTTTACTGAATATGATTATAGTAATGTGCAAAGTAATTTTACTAATCAAATATACAGTTTGGTGAAATTTCAGTACTTGCTTACTATCGTAACCATGCCAACATTCAAGATAACTCGCCAAATTGGCAACCCCAATTTCGCATGTGTCAAACGCGCTGAATTAACTACCATGTGCATCGTTTCATATAATGTCGCCAATACGGTTGTGATAATACATAAATACCGAAATTTCAAATTGTGACCTATCTGCAATAAAATGGAATAATATAAGCTCAACAATATTTTATTACATAATTAAAGACATTAATACTAATTAATTATGCGTGTATGAAATTAATAATCGGTCAATTATCAAAATAAAAACTATGGATGCTTAAAACTTAATATAATCGAAATTCATTTAGCAAAAATGAATTCTATGTTTTTTCGAATACTTTCTTCGAACCTTATCTCATAACAAAATGTCTACCCAAAGAAATCCACGTTATTGATTGAAAGTAGAATAGGTTATAATTACATTTCCGATAATTGTAAAATTATATTCGTTTGCACTACCATTACTTCAGAATTGCATGCTAAACAACATGCAATTTATTTAATACCGCCATTCATCAGACTTGAAACACACGAACACACTGTATTGGTTTATTTTTCATTTGTTTCTGAGATCTCAGGAGAAATGGTATTTTAGAGTAGTCCAGCGTGTTTCTTCGAACACGCAAAATTCTATCTCGACGTTCAATTGTTAAGATTGTAATTTAGTCTGGAAATAATTTGTCAGATTTATACTCTTTTAAGAGTTTAAACTTACAGGTACCTTGTTTGTAGTTGTGTCTCTTTCTAAAAGTGGAATTAATTACGTGAAGTAGATGTCTCGGTTTAGAAAATTGTTTCTCAATATCTTTTCGTGCAAAAAATAATTTATCTTTAGAACTTTTGTTTTGGTTCATTAAATGCGTAATGCTTTCGTTTTAAAATCATTAATGTTCTTAACATAATGGTACTGTGGATAGTATAAGTAAAATGAACCAAATTATTGGGGAAAAAATTTAGACTGACGTTACTGGTAAGAGAAAAGCACATAAGTTTATTCTGCTATATTTGTAATATTTGGGTACGGATAAATATTGATTCAATTATTTTATTTTTCGAAAGCAGAAAACCAGATAAATTTTGAAACGACAGGCTGCTTTCTTTGTTTTGTTTCTTTGTTTTACTGTTTTATATTCTCCATTAGCATGGTCTATTAACTTGAAAAAAAATTCAACTCTTTTTCACTTTTTATGTATTTAAAGTTAAGTTATTAAAAGAACGATTTTGTTCATGAAGAAAACATTTCGAAGAATTCTTTCATTCTATTTTGTCTCAAGTAACAATAAGGGATCGATAATTATTCTGAAGTATTTTTAATTTTACATTTACGCGCCATCATATTTCATTATTATTTGCCATTTTTTTTTTTATAAAAATATGTACTGCTTTTTCACGTTATTTTTATTTCATTGAATACAAAGTTTTATTGAATTATTCAAAATGTATTTTTATTTTAGTTGGAAAATATACTTGTTATTGGTTTTTTAATATATCTTCGATAATTATTCTTAATTAAAGCTAGCAAAACACAAAAGATTTTTCTATTGTGTTCACTGTGAAGCAGCTTGTTTTTTTAACTGAATAGCAGCTGATTTTAATGATTAATAATACCCTGTAAAAAATTAAATTTCCTTGAAAAATAATAATTATATATATATATGGTCCGAATATTAATCTAAACCTTCTGATCATTCTTCAACCCCGTTACATGTTTATTAACTTTGCAATTGAATATATTAAGAAATATGTTATACTTTTATTATAATATTTTTATGTAAGTTTTTTGTTCATTGTGTATATAAAAAAATTAAGTAGATCCGCTATCTATTTCTCTCTTATTAGTTGCAGAAAGAAATCTTCCCATTTAAATATTAATAAGTGGGTTATAACTCCATGAAATATTTTGTAATTTTGAGAGCCATGTATCCAGTGGTATGATTAAAATAATTTAACAACTAGTTAATATCCCTAAGCCCCCTTTAAAATATTTTTTAAAGATCGCAGCCCGACTATTGAGAGACTTAATTGTTATATTGTTATGTTAACAACAGGTTCTCGTCAAAACTTCATGGAATAAATTTACGATTTGGGGCAAGTAAGTAATGAAATGTACTTTGTATGAAATTCCCTTTTTCCAATTATTGAACTAAAAATAAATCATATATTATTATTGCAAATGTATATATAATGTATACAATAACGCGGCTAACGCTTTTGCTCTTGAGTAAATATTTACGATACCGATAATTCATTGAAAATTTAATATAAATCGCAATTGTAGATAGTTGTAATTAACTATATAATTTACCAATTATTGAATATTCATCTTATATATTGTTTCTGCTTTTTGTTCGCATGATGTAAAAAAATTTCTGCTAACATTCGAAATTTATATTCTTACTAATTGTTGAAAAAGAACTTTTAAGCTGTTCATTATTTTTATATTTATAAATCAGTTAAAAATATTTAAGTACTCTTTGTGTCGCCGAAATTCAACTGTAACTCTAAATCTGAGACCCACTGCACACAAAAAATTTAGTCTATATATATTATTATATTAATTTTAATAAAGGGAATTTAAACATTCAAAAAGCTTTATAAAGCACTAAAAATAATTTTATTTTATTAAATTCTACCTATGACGAAACTAAAATAAAAGCCTTCAATCAGAAACTGAATACTTCCAGAAATTATCTATCCAACAATGAGTGCCCCGATCTTCTTGAAAACTTACGGCGAACTTATTCCAAAGTAAAAAAAGCCAAGCCTGGGGTGTACCAGACCACTGTTCGCCTGAAGTGGTGCCGGGGGTGTCGTGGCCTTGGTGAGGCGAGGAGATCGAGGGCTGCATTGAGATTCTGGTGCGAGATGTGGGTGTTATCTGGAAGGGATTAAGGCGGCCGTTACTTTGTTAACCGGCCGCTTTACCCGGGGATTAGGAAGAGTCAGAGAGGCCGGTTGTTTAAGCGATGGATCCCGGCAGTCACTCTGACATGCCGACCCTTCCAACCCCCTCCCCATTATACTCCTGGACGCTCTTTTATATTATTTTATTTTTGAGTTCAGAATCGTTTGATCATGAGCCGGTTGGGGTACCTTTCTGCTTTTACAAGAGAACCTTCAAAAAATTTTTTATATATATTTACTTGATGTTTTCTTGTATGTTTTACGAAATTGTGTTGATGTCTTGTAGCCCGTGTTGTTCTGTTCAACAGCTTATTTCTGGTTTAGAATAAATCTTTTATGTAATATTTTATTCGGTGCCGTTTTAATATAATTTAATAGCTTTTTTTATATAGTATATATATATACCAAGCAAAATTTGTTAATATTAAACTTGAAGACTAAAGTTTGGAAAAATTTTGTTGTATATAATATTTACCTGTACGTTTTGAAAATCTGAAAATGTATATTAAAATTATAAATTGTGAAAGATTAAAGGGAAAAAAATTTGTATCTAGAAAAGGAAACATTTTTTTTTTCAAAATCATATGGGTACTTACGAACTATCGCAACAATGCCAATGTTCAAGATAACTCGCCAAGTTGACAATCCCATCCGCGCTGAAATGACAACCATGAGCTTCGTTTCGAATAATGTTGCCAATTCGTTTGGGATAATACGTGCTATCATAAGAATTATCGATACTTCCTATTTTACAGTCGACCATTTTTTTTTTCAAATCAAAATACGCCGCCTAGCCAAGTGCCGCGATATGCAACTAATAGAGAAAAATCATTCCCATTCCCGTGTCAAAACATTAATAACAATGACAGAATTTGGCAATGTCTTATGAACTTAGTGACGTCTTTTTTTATTAGATACAATTAGTCGATGGTATCATACATTAATTAACGAATTTTTTAATATGCAGGTAAAGACGTTATCTTTTCGTTTTAGAGAACAAATTTAATGAAATACATTATGAAAATTGTTAGTTATTTTCGCTTAATTATTTTAGTCACATTTTGTAGCAATCAGTTGCAAACATCTCATGTTCAACCGAATTTTATTGTATTAACTCTCTTAATATTTGTGGCATATCAGAACTCCCATTAGTGTGAGAGGCAACCGAAATAAGAGTCGTATAAAAATCAGCTTTTATTTATGTCGACTGAAAATCTAATATGGTTGCAACGAGATAATGGGGGTGAGTTTATATGTATACGTATATACAAGGTCTGTTCAAGAAGTATCCGACTTTTGGCCAGAAAAAATATCTTAGCTTCTTTTCGGGATTAGGATGCTAAGCAAATTCAAAGTAGACCCCTTGTGAATTCATACATGTAGTCCAGCATTCCTCCCACTGCCAATAACACTTCTGGAAGGCTTCTTTTTGGAATAGTTGTCTTTGCGTTCTGCCTTAACTCATCTCTACTCTTAAAACGGGATCCTTTATAAATGACATTTCCTTTTTCGGGAACAGCCAGAAGTAGAAAGAAGCCAGGCTTAGCCTTAATAGTGTCCAGTAGGTCCTGTGCTACTGCAAAATGAAGTTTTTCTGTTCCACCAACAAAAGCTTGGGAACAAATTATGCAGCCGCCCTGCGCAAGATCGCACAATTTTGCATGTGGAGAACCTGTACTGATCTCAACTTATTCAGCTGCCTCTTGTACGCTTAAACGACGATCTTTCATTATCAGATTTTCCACCTTTTCAACAACAGCTTCATTTCGAGCGGTTTGTGGCCTCCCAGAATGCTGTTCACTCTTTACCGACATGCGGCCGGTTTTGAATTGGTTGAAACCTCTTTAACTTGTGTGAGCCCCCATAGCATCATCTCCAATCACTCGCTAAATCTTACGAATTGTTTCACTTAGAACATCACCAAGCTTTTGTCAAAAAATTTGATGCAGTACCTCTGCTCAAGTCGTTCAGTCATCTTCAGAGTAATAAAAATCCGATAAACAAGTATAGCAGTACATTACTCGACAGCCTGCAGGAAACGAGAACAAAGGTACAACTTTGGTACACTAGAACAAAGGGAAAAAATCAAGCATATGCATTTAGCTGCAATCTTTCACTATGCACAGTGGCACCGTTTTAGAATATCTAAATTCAAGGTTGGATATTTTTTGAACAGACCTTGTATACATATGTAGCCTAATTATTAATAATAATGATAACTAGTCTTTGTACCATACACAGCCGCACTGTGGAATAATGACTAGAAGTTTTCAAGTCTCATGTGTGTGTGTATGTGCGAAGATACGTTGATATTCCACTAGGTATCTTTCACAGATATAATTCAGGCTAACATTATCAAGGTTTTACTACTTTTCAAACTCATTTCACTTAACATTCAAATTAAAACTCATTTGCTTTTTTTTCCGGATCTTTCACAGAATAGGTTCTTTAAAATCAACAATTCATTAAAAGAACTTCCCCTGGAGAATAAGTTGGAATACACGAAGGAAACCCGTTACAAACACCCAACTCTTTTTTTTTTTTACAGAATTCAACAATTTTGTTGTTGTTGTTGTTCTAGCACGAATACCAAAAAAAATTGGGGGGCTCGTGCCCTTTGGATGAGGACGATTTGAACGAGTTTATGACACAGTTTATGTTAATAAAGATGTCGATACTGGCAAAGTCGAAGGTGAAGGGGAAGTTCAGCTATTAAGAGCTGGTTTTATTCACGAGGGCTTGAAATGGAAGCAGCTCTCTGCAACAGCGCTACGTAACGACTTTTACTATTCAACACTTTCACTATTTATTTAACCCTTCTCGTAATATTTTTTCCCTTTGAATTTTTAAGGCTGTTAGAATTTAACTAATACGGTATCTAACAAATTAATTCTAGTTAATTAATTGATTTAATCGAAATAAATAAGATTGAGTTAATTATTTTTTAAGCAAAACTGTGATAATAATTACGTATTTCTAATTCGCAATTATTTACATTAAACTATTACACGAGTTAAACATTTAAAAAATCTTTATACATCCATCAATAGCTTTTATCATCGCATAAAATGTCTGTCAAGTGTCATAATTGTGAAATTAATGAAAGATTTTAGAATAATCACTTTAAATTAACCATAGTGCCTAGGGAATAAAGCAGCAATTTGGGAAACATTTTTCTGTATTATTAATGAGACAAAATCAATTCCGAGGAAATTATCAACTAATTATTATAAAAATACCCATGATGTCATTGAACAACATTATCTTCTACGCTTGAATAAGTTAGCTCCTTATCTGAAAGTTAAAATATGGATTTCAAAACTTAACAAACTTTCAAACTTCGATGTATCAACTCTCACTGGAATAATGCCTTAAAAATTTTCTTCCATTATTCAAATTTTGTAATTATTATGAAATTAATGGTTGATTATATTTTCTAATATGCAACACTGCTTTAAATATTTTGCTAAATATTTTTAAAGCATTTAATTGACTCATTGTAATCATTATTTACGTACAAGGATTTGAGAATTCGCACATTTTAGAAAAATTGGAAGTGTAGAAAGCTTAAAATGTATGCACCTTTTCCAAGAAAAGTTAGGGTTAAATAATACCAACAAATACAGGATGACTACAAATGATAGACCCAATTTTAAAAAAATCCTATTATTGAAAATACTGCATGTATTACAATAATTAATAAACGAATATATAGAGAAATATACCGTTTTGTTTTCTGTTTCATATGCTCGATGTGTGACCTTCTTGTTACATGGCATACATCCAATCTGTAATCCAGTTCGTTCCATACATTTTATAGCATCAATCTATCAATAATTCGTAACGCTGCGCAGCTGCTCACTTGTCATCCTCTGTTATTTATTGTGTTAATTGCAAATTATATGGCTTGAAATTCAATTTTTTTTCGTAAAATTTTCCATTTAGTTGTCTGGTGCATTCCAAATTCACAGGCTGCAACTCTCGTAGACTTCAGTGGACTTCGAGCAAAACTCTGCTTCATTCTCCTCACAGCTTCTTCCGAGACGCTTGGCAATCACTGCTTTTCTTTTTCATAAGCAACCTGTTTTCTTAAATTGATGATACCATCGCAGAATTCTTTGATTGATTAGTGCTTCTTTTTGTAGCAATTTCTAAATGCACGTTGAACCGAAAAACTTGGGGGGGGGGGGACCTTCCATACTCCAATAAGCAAAAATTCGCCATGTTTGGATTTCAACTACGACGATCTTGAATTGCTGTAAATTATTGGGGGAATTATTGGTATATATTTCGCTTTACATTCATATTCACTTATTGTAATATATACAGTAGTTTCGAAAATATGATTTTTTAAAATCGGGTCCATTATTTGTACACACTCTGTATATTAACAAGATGTGTTAATATACAGAGGATGTCTATCAATGATGGGGAAAAATTGATATCAGATAGTGAATACATGCAAAGCATTAAATTTTTTTGTTTTCACATACTAAGAAGTAAAATTAAAGTTTCCTAAAATTGGACGACTCGAGTAAATAAAGGGTGGATAGCGGTAAACAACCATTCTTCTAGAAATAATTTCTAAATATTGATTTATGGATGTTAAACAGAATTACTTCTATATTTTATGTCTTGTAAACATCTTTTCGTTAAAGTTAAGAAAAATTCTTGATATCATTTCCGGTTCCTTTGTTTAAGGTTCTAATCCTATTAAAATAACCAAACTCATGGAATTCTCGCCAAATTCGATGATTTTTGATTGGTACATATGAAATATCGGATATTTTTTATATGTGAATCACCCTGTTTTTGCTATGCTGTTATTTTTGGTATAAATTTGTTTATAGTCATAGTATTCGTTGCCAGAGTTCATTTAAACAAAGATTTTTCTCAAAAGTTCTCCATTTTATCTGTTTTGAATCTCGTAAGGAAATAAATTCAACCGATAATCATGTAATTTTTATATTAGTTTAAGCTTGATCGTGTCAGATTGACCACTTGACCGGATCATCTGCTCAAGCACCTCAGCGCCCAAGGTTACGTGAAGTGAGATGGGCACAGTAGGCTTTGGCTCTCATGGGCTGCTTTGCCACTGAGTTTAGTTTATAAGTTTGGTTGGTAATAATACTTCAACAACTGCTTATAAACATAAACCAGGCGTGTGGGGGGGGGATTCTGTTAATGGTTAAAAAGTGCAACTTTGGTTTGAAAATTTCGGTTTGGTGATTTTTCTCTTAAAAATGAATCACGTGGAAGACCCAAAAACATCTTAGAAAAATGATGCTCTGAAAGCATAGGGGGAAACTTATCTAATTATATCTATTATATTGCCAGATCATTGATGAAATGCACATTCAAAATTTAGAATCAATTGTTAATCGGCATGACCCAATTCTTTTCCTCGACAACACTCGGTCGCATACGTCATACAAAACAATTGAAAAATTAAATAAATTAAAATATGAAATTTCATAGCATCCCGCCTATTCACCGGAACCTTCTCCAACCAACTTTCATTTTTTAAAACATTCAGAACAATTTTTACGGGCTGAAAATGAAGACAGTCCGAAAAATTCCTTATATCTAGAGTTTATTCACTCTAAAGGTCAGATTTTTTTAAAGACAGGCATTGATGTATATCGTAAGGAAGGTGTATTGCAGCTAATGGAGCATATTTTGATTAAATAAACAGCTTTAGAAGGAAGATTCACAGATATAAATTATTTACACTATTTTAAGATGAAATTAAGCACTAAAAAATTACCCAAAATTCGTAACAACATTCTTTTAAAAAATCCAAAATTTCATACTCACCTACCTAATATTTCACACATTTCACGTCGTTATATTTCTTTTAAATGTAATTAAGTTAAATGAAAAAAACCTACAATTATTTCTCATATAAAAATATTTTTTTTCAAATATTAACTTTACACTAGTTTAACCAGTAATTATTGATTTCTTTAGAAAATAAGTATTACAGAAAATTAAATACATTTTTACATTATATATATTTTTGTTCAGTAAAATAAACAATGCTGCAGGATGTTTAATACATTATTTCCATCATGTTATGGCATTATCATCATATAAAATGACATGCGCTTCCACACACACACAAAAAAGCCTACCATCGACAACAAAATAAAGAAAGAGTTCTGTGGAGACTATCAATGTGTGGAGAAGCAACAAAACAAGCACAGCAGAAAAATCTGTTTTCCCTTATTCCACGACTGGCAACTACCCGCAAAGTTAGTGGTCTTCCATATTACTTCCCTCGGCCACATTAGAAAGAAGCTGCAGCTCATAAAACTCAAGGAAGGCGAGCGACGACGTTAATTCTCCGCAGATCCACCCGTAACCTGGATCCAAACTCCTAATACTCACCTTTAAGTGCCGTCTTGAGGAATCGAACGTTGCACCAGCCCCCTGCTAACTGCCACTGGAAGTAAAGAGGAGGAGAATTTTTACGCGCCAGACGATTCTTGCAGGGGTCTTCTCCCTGCGCGTAATTAGACCCCTCCAGTAATGAGCTTCTATCGACCTTTGTTTCTCAGAGAAGATTTAATTGTTTTCATGAGGCTGTTCCTCCCCTCTGCGTAAAAGTTTGTGATCCGAGGATAGGGCACTGGTGGCAGAAGACGGGTTCTTGCCCACTGGGGGCCTGTAGGGAGACGTTTTATTGTATTTTTAGTGGACTTGTTCTTTTTCAAATTTAATCAAAGATTTTTTTGTATAAAGGAGTGTGTAACGTTTGTTGAAACACGTTGCTTTATATTTGTGTTGTATGAAAAAATGAGCTTTATTGTATGCTTTGAAAAGGCATGTTATTGATGAATTATTTATAAATTTCTATATATGTTATGAAAGGGAAAATGTATAGTGATATTAAAAAACGAGGTAATTAATTCCATTTCAAAAATGTTTTGTGATGCTGTGTTAAATAAATACGTATCTGAATGAAATATGTTGCAACAAAAACCTATTTGGGAAGTATAATTGATTCTGAATAATCATTGAAAAATGCTTTCGTTTTTGAATAACTGTTACATAATAAAAATTTATAAAATTATTCCTTAAAATAATTTTTGAATTAGGCATGTTTCTTTTATTTGGTATCAAAGTGCTCTACGAATTAAATTTCCTTTTTTTCGTTATTTAATAAAAGTTTATAAAATATTTATTCGGTTTGCTCCTTTATTTATATCTAAACTAAACTCAGTGGTGCAACAACTCATGAAGGCCAAGGTCTACTATGCCCTTCTCTGTATTCTCTGTATGTCTGTCTTTTGGGCGCTGAGGTGCATGAGCAGATGTTCCAATCAGGTGATCAGTCTGATGCGAAACCCTCAGTGTTTTAGTTCCTAACCAAGCTTGGTACCTATTTATCGACCCACTGAAGGGATGTAATGCTGAGTCTACCTTGCCCAGCCCGAGATTTGAACCGAAGTCCAGTGACGTAGAAGCGCGATACACTACCGGGGTTCATCTAATAAATTATATTCGTATTTTTATCTAAAAATTATACTCTTATTTTTATCTAATAAATTATATTCTTATTTTTACCAAAAAGTATAATTCTTATTTGAATAGTTTCTTGGATAAATGTATTGCCTATTTTCTGAACAAAATGATTTTAGAAATAAATATATTACGTAAAATATAAAATTGATTTTAATTATAATTAAATTCAATTGTTTTTCGTTTATGAAATTTAGATTTATTCGTAGATGTATTTATTACGAATTTATAAGTTCTGAATGAGAATGTGATTTTAATAGATTACTTAAACTAGAATTTTTTTTGTAAGCTGATTTAAACTTCAAGAGTAATTTGTATCGGTTTCAAAGACTTCCTTTTTCTTTGTAACTTTCTGAATATACACACATATTTAGAAAATATTTCAAAGATCATATCTACTTACTTAGTTTTATTCCTAATACAAGCAAAATAATTTTGGTATTTTATGGCTAAAAATAAATATAGTTATAATTTTGATTAAAAGTTCTTTTGTATATATTAACCAGATTTTAAATTACGAGAAGAAAATACAAGGGGTGATCAAATGAAAAGGTACGAAACGACACGGTGGGTACAAATATAGACTTTATTCAAAATATACACCATAGGCCTGAGCACAACGATCCCACTGATGAACAAGCCGCAGGATTCCTTGTTCCCAGAATTCCTGTGGCTGTGACGAGACCCAGTCCTTCACAGTGTCCTTGAGTACGTCGTCCGAGTGTTTCTTCAGTGGACCAAACACATGGAAATCGCAGGGTGACATGTCCGGACTGTAGGACGGATGGTGCAACGTCTCCCATTGGAACTTGTCCAGTTCCATTTGTGTGACTCTGGAGACGTGTGGACGCGCGTTATCATGGAGCAGAACCCCACCCTCCGTGAGCAGCCCCGGTCTTTTGTTCTTGATGGACCTGCGTAGGCGTCGGAGTGTCTCACAGTACACATCGGAGTTAATGCTTTTTCTGTGCTCGAGTAATTCTGTGCTCGCATCATTTGGACGCCACTTTTTATAAGAGCCTTTGCTCTCTGCTGCGCATGCGGGCACCGCGCATGATCCGATCCCAGTCAGAGTCTCCAATGGCATCCCGAGATGTCTCGCTACATTCTCCCTTGGCGGAATATGCAAATATTTAAGGGAACCGAGACGTGATAAACCTTCAAAAAATCGATTTTTCAATTTTCATCTTAAAAAAAAGTAGAGTTAATGCTGATTCCAAAAATGTATAACATGTATAGGTTTAAAGCTTAATATCTGAGTAATTGCGGTTTTAAAATGTAAACAATAGCTGCCACACCTGTTGTTTACGTTATCGTACATCAACTGCCACGCCCATCTTTCAGTAACCGAAACATGCTTTTATGTAGATTGTAGATTGGTATTTTAATATCACTTGATCTGGATATATTTATTTTATTCTTGTGGTTTGAGAAGGAATAAAACTACTCAACTCAATCTTGTTTATAACACAAGCTGTGCGAAATTTAAAGAATGTTGTTTTCTTGTGCTTGAGATACAAACACGTGAGTTACAAACTTCATATTTTCACTGCTAAATTAATTTTTGTTGTTTACTTTCTGTTTTTTTGTGATTTGTAAGTATTTTAAATATTTGCAATGCCTCGAGCAAAGACATTTGGACATCAGAAACGTCGTCTAATTCGTAAAAAAACTTCAGTATGTGTAGCGAGTGAAAATGTGATGTCAGCTCTTCCAAAAAAAAGATTGAGAAGAGTAAAGGATATTTTGACTATGAAGATAACTTTTCAGCTGAATCTCAAAGCAGGTTTGTTATTATTGACTTAAATATGCTTAATGATATTTTCAACAATATTGCAAAATGCAAATATTGTGATAGATCTTTCTGCTTTGATGTTGCTGAAATAAAGTAGTCGCAGAGGACTTGCTAGCAGTATATCAGCAACTTGCAAGTATTGTGGCTCTAGTCATGGCTCAATGACTTCAAATTCTGTGCCAGCAGGATATGAAGTAAATTTGAGGTTTGTTTATGGTATGAGATGCATTGGAATTGGAAAAAGTGCAGCTCAGACATTTTGTGCGCTGATGAACTTGCCTCCTCCTCCAGCTAAATTTGAAAGACTGTATACGCCAATTTTTAATGCGTTGGAAACTGCTTCATCACGTTCAATGGTTAGCAGCGTTAATGAAGCTGTTATTGCAAACGAAAACAATAAGGACGTTGCTCTTGATAGGACCTGGCAAAAAAGAGGACACACGTCAAAAAATGGCGTTGTAACGGCAACTTCTCTCGATAACGGAAAAGTTGTTGACTTTGAGTGCCTATCAAAGTATTGTTTTGAATGTAAGAACAAAAACAAAACCTGTGATAATTGCCAGGCAAACTATCATGGATTTAGTGCGGGAATGGAGAGTGAAGGAGCATTGCGGATTTTCAATCGCTCAGTACCAAATTACGATGTTCAGTATGTTCAGTACCTTGGAGATGGAGATTCAAAGGGGTTTCTTAGGGTTCAAGAGTCCAACATATACGGTGATGATGTTCCGATTGAAAAATTGGAGTGCATCGGCCACGTCCAAAAAAGGATGGGATCAAGACTGAGAGCTCTAAAGAACAGTTTAAAATCCACCAAGCTGTCAGACAATAAAGCAATATCTGGACGAGGAAGGCTGACAGATGCAGAAATTCTTTTGCTGCAAAAATACTATGGCCTAGCCATAAGAAGAAATGTTGGGAAATCAGTCGCAGATATGTCCAAATCCATCTGGGCAATATATTTCCATAAACTGTCGACAGATAAAAATCCACAACATGGTTTGTGCCCTATGGGAGAAGAAAGTTGGTGCGGGTACAACAAAGCCTTGTATCTGGTGAAAAGTACACCCACAAACATTCCCTCCAGAAGCAGTTCTTCTTAAAATTAGAAAAATATTTAGAGATTTAACTGCGAAAGAACTTTTATTAAAATGTCTGCATGGCCGAACTCAAAACCCCAACGAAAGCTTTAATAACTGTGTGTGGAATCGTGTGCCAAAAAACACATTTGTGAGCAAAAAAACTTTGCAAATGGGTGTTATGGACGCAGTTATATGTTTCAATGAAGGTGCATACGCAAGAACAGAAGTATTAAAAGCACTGCAAATAAATCCAGGTATCAATACTTGTGAAGGCCTTCGTAAATTGACTACGTCAGAATTTGTGAAGCCGAGATGAGTATCCAAAAAGCTACCAAAGAAGCCAGGACAACTAAAAGCAAATTAAAAGGAAGAAGGATGCCTTAGAAGAGTCTATGCAAGATGAGTACAGTGCTGGAATGTTCTAAAAGTCAAATTTTAGGTAAGTGTACCATTTTATTTAGTTTTTTCCATTTTTCTCAAAACGTGTTTTTTCAGTTTTTAGGTACATGTGTAGAAAAATCTATTTATTATATTTTTTTGAAACTTGGTATGAACTTTTGTATCATGATAATGCATTTAATGCTTCTAATTTCCTTCCTGAAATGTTTGTATTTTTACTTTTATTGTTGAATTTGTAAAAAAAAAATGACATTTTTATCAAAATTTCAAAAAGTCATAATTCAAATTTTTTTAAAAAAATTCTGAACAAGGTAGTATAAAAATATTTATTGCATTTAAATAAACGTACAATTTTGTAACTAAAACAGCATGTTTTGTGGTGTTATATGTTATAAAAATAAAGATACATGTACCTAATGAACACCATGTATACGAAAGTTCCTTTTGGTGTGTACTTTTTCGAATCCTTATATTTCTTAAAATATTTTAAAAATTTAATAATTTTATGTTGTAGTATATTAAGAAAAGTATATAGGTTGTATGACATAATTTTTTTATTTATGAAGTCTTTCTGTTTTGAAAATAATGTTCTTTCGTAAAGTCAAATTTTGCTCGTTTTGCTTCATCGAGGACGTCCCGTTCCCTTAAAGTT
>BMAO01038999.1:0-66385 GCA_019973975.1 Trichonephila clavata | reverse complement strand
CAGTGAAACTTCGAGTCTCCTTTTAAAAGCTGTTGGAGAGGCTTAGCACGGAAACAAAAGTTCTTGATAAACCGTCGATAGTATGAACACAGTCCAAGAAGCTCCTAACGTCGTGTATTTTTTTCGGTGTAGGAAGCTGTTGACAGCTTCTAATTTATCGGGATCAGGTTTTACGCCTTTACCAGATACAAGATGCCCGAGAACTTTGATCTCTGTAGCACCAAAATAGCATTTCCTTGGATTTAAAACTAGTCCGACATTTTGAATGCAGGAAAGCACGCAATGTAGTCGTCTCAAGTGGTCATTAAATGTCAGTGAGAACGCAATTATGTCGTCTAAATAGCATAAGCACATTTGCCACTTTAAATGCCGAAATAAATTATCCATACTCCTCTCGAAGTTGCGGGAGCGTTACACAACCGAATGGCATGACATTGAATTCATATAATCCGTCACTGGTGATAAATGCCGTTTTCTCCCTATCAGCTTCGTCCACTTCTATTTGCCAATAACCGGAGTGCATATCCATCGATGAAAAGTATTGAGCTCCTTTAAGGCAATCCAAAGTGTCGTCGATTCTGGGTAATGGATAAACGTCTTTCTTAGTGACCTGGTTGAGGCGACGGTAGTCCACGCAGAAACGCCAACTTCCATCCTTCTTACGAACCAGTACGACCGGAGATGACCAAGGGCTTTCTGACGGTCGGATGATGTTTCGCTTCAGCATTTTGTCAACTTCGTCGTTAATTACGCGTCTTTCTACTAATGATACCCGGTATGGTCGTTGGCTTACGGCAGGGTGTGTGCCAGTGTTAATTTTGTGTTTCACATTTAGCTTGCATTCTCTTTGCTGTGTTTCGCTATGGAAGGCATCTTGAAATTGTCTCAATAGACTTTTCATTTGCTTCTTCTGCTCTACACTCAGTGTCGAGGCCATCATCCGAGAGTAGTCAATTTGATCAGAGCATTTCGAGGTCCATAAATCAGTGTAGGAAGGGACTTCGGTCAATGTATTCAGACACTCACTTCTAGCAGGCTCTACATTGGCAATACACATTCACTTTGGAATGCAGCGTACTTGATTTTCACAATTTGTGACCCAGATTGAGGCTTTGCCTTTTCTTAAAGATGTAATCATGGAGGGGACAGCAATTCCTTGATTTATACACATAACTTTATTCCCCTCAACTAGAAAATCAGTGTCGTCCTGTGCATCACGGGCTTGAACGGTAAGAAATTTGCACGAACGTGCTGGAACAACTGAGTCAGACATGGCATACAACTTTATGCCATGAGAATCTATCTCTTCGTCATGCAACAGTTCGTCAAATATAAGTTCGGCTTGGCCACAGTCTAAAACGGCTTGTGAAGCTTTTAGAAAGTCAAAACCTAGGATGACGTCGTGGCTGCATTTCGGCATGACAGTGAACTGGAATGGCTGTGTTCGGCCGTTGATTGTCAACTGTAAGACACATTTATCCAATGGCTTCACATAGTTACTGTCGGCTACTTTTAGAAAAAACAGGCTTAGTGTCGAGGAACATTACCTTCCGTTGCTTTCGTCTTTATGTTTCCGATATGATGGAATTTGAGGCTCCGGAATCCACAAGGGCTTTAACAGGTTGGTTAACGATGAAAACGTCGATGTGGTTCCCGTGCAGTTTTGCGGCCAATGGAGGATTTCTGAAATTCGCGACCTCACCTCCTATAGAGGGCGATCGGCTTAGTTTTCCTCTCGATTTGGCGACTGGTTGGAAATTCGGTATGGCGTCGGTGATCGGGACCTTGTACGGCGTGTTGGTGATCTTCCTCGAGCTGGACTGGGTGATCTTTGTCGAAAGGGTGCGTCGTGATTGCGTTATTTTCATATTCGTCTGGAAGGTTATAGTTCCTAGGATTGTTGCGTCGATAGTCGTTGAATATTGCTCGGCGTTCGCGGCAATATCGAATGACGTGTCCGAGCCTTCCGCAGTGAAAGCAGACTGGACGGCTGTCCGCAGTGCGCCACAAGTCAGTCTTTCGCTGTGCTTCATATTGAGGCGGTGGCACAATTATTGATGATCTTGCGGCGTATGTTGTTGGTCGTCTGGGGGTCTTCAAAGTCGGTCGTTGTGCCGAAGAAAAAAATTGTTGATTGGAAGTGATAGGTTGACTAGTGATGGTGGCTAAAGATTGGTCAACCTCATCCTTTATGATAGCCTCAATGTATTGCAGTTCCGGCTTCTTGATGTTGAGGGGCTGTGAAAACACATGTTGCATTTCCTCCCTGACAAATTGACGGATTAGTGACATTAAATCGGTTACTTCGTCATTGGCCGCTATGGGGACAACATTGAGTAGTCTTTCGAATTTGCAACTTCTCAGTCTCTTCTGCTTCATTTCTTCTATGTAAAGGCACCACTTAGTGAAATCTGCCGATGTTTGTACGTCTCTGGCTAGAAGAGCTTGTAATAAATCTTCGGCGACACCTTTCATGAGGTGGGAGACCTTATCCTCTTCGGGCATATTTGGTTCCGCTTGCTTACACAGTTCTAGGACATCCTGTATATAAGATTGGATGCATTCCCCCGGCTGTAGTGCTCGGGATTTTAAACGGTCTTTCGCTCGTCTGACATATGTTTGGGTGTCTCCAAATGCTGCTTTCAGTCCGTTTTCAAGTAAAGTCCATGAAGTGAAATTGTTCTCATTGTTCTCGTACCATTTTCTCGCGGTTCCATCTAAAAAAAAGTACACATTGGCTAACTGCATAGTGTCATCCCAACGATTATACAATGACGCTTTTTGGTACTCCTTCAGCCATTTTATTGGAATCTGTCCTGGTTCTCCTCTGAAAATTGTAGGCTTTCTTGATTCAGCCAGAACCGTAGGAGTCATCAAGATTGTTTGCGCGTCCTGTTTTTCGTCAGTCATGTCCCTTTTGGATGTTGCTGCCCTTTTTGGCTTTTCGTAAAATCCAAATTCCGGTGGAAGTCCTTGAGTGTGACGACTTCTCCTTAATCGTTCAGCGTCTTGTTCTATCGTTTTGGTTGAAATAATGACCGGAAATTTTAATCACGTACCCCGCACCTCCACCAACTTGTCACGTATAAAGAAACGTAGATACGTATTGATTTTATCCCAAGTATTTATTGATGAAGCATTCTAGGTTACAAAACCAAGAACTGACTATCTTGTCGAGCTCTTGGCTCTTTTATAGCATAACTAGCCGTTACCCGCCCGCTTCGCTGGGTATTTCATGATGTTTAATTTTTACTGCTTATATGTATGTATAAATTATAATACCAAGTCCTAGCATTAAGAGTTCGATTGTATTGAAAAATATACTTATACCTGTAACTGTCACCTGTTGATAAAAAAAGAGGCAGAACTCATCTAATTTGTATTTTCTAAAAATCTCTAAAATTGAAGTATAGAATCATGTTTGCACTTTCGTAGCCCTATAACCAAGTCGATTCCCGCAAAACCAATTTTCGGTGGATCTCTACTCCGTAAATTGAACATGCAAGCCAAATTTCAAGTCTAAATCTAACAGAAGAAAACAAAAGTTTTACTATCAATATCCCCGTAATCCCGTTGAGAGCCGTTTTCCAAAATAACCGCTCTTAGCGGATTTCAATTCAACAAAAGAAAAATGCTAACCAAATTTCATTATTATGGTTCTTGTAGCTCTAAAAAAGGAAATTTTTGTCAATACGGTCCCAGTAACCCCCTGCACGCCCCCCAGAACTTGATTTGCTTAAAATACATTCTTAGTGGATCCCTATTCAACAAAAGAAACATGCTTAACAAATTTCAAGTATTTGGGTCTAACAATTAAAAACAGGAATTTTTTTCTGTAACTCCTCTTGACCCCTCGCGACCATCCTTGGGGGTCAATTTTCGTTTTACTCTTTGTTAGAGAAACTCTATTCCATGAAAGGAACATGCATACCAATTTTCAAGCAGGATGATCAAATAGTTTAAAAATGGAAATATTTATCGATTACGCCTCTTAATCTCCCGAAATTAAACTTAGTAGTTGATATTCGCAAAACCCATTTTGTAGCGGTTCTCTACTTTACGAAAGGAATCTGCTTATCAAATTTCAAGACTGTACGTCTAATAGTTTAAAAATGGGGATAATTATCTATAACGCCACTTGAGCCCCCGCAACGCCACTTCTGGGTCTGTTTTCACCAAACCCAATTTGTAGGGGAATTGCACTCTATTAAGGGAATTTGCTTAGCAAAATTATAAGACTGTGCGTCAAATAAATTAAAAATGCAAAAAAAATTATCTATAACGCCCCTTGAACCCCCGCAACGCCACCTAGGGGTCGATTTTCACAAAAGACATTTTTTAGTGTATCTATCCTATGAGAGGAATCTGCTTACCAAATTTCAAGAGTGTGCGTCTAATAGTTTAAAAATAGAAATAATTATTTATATCTGCCCTAAACCCCCTGCAACTCCCTTGTGGGTCAATTTTCCCCAAACCCGTTTTGTAGCAAATATTTACTCTATGAGAAAAAAACATTCCTACCCATTTTCAAGCAGGTAGGTCAAGTAGTTTAAAAACGAAAATATTTATCTATTACGCCACTTCATCTCCCGCAACGCCACTTAGAGTTCTGTTTTCCCAAAACCTTCTTACAGTTGATCTCT
Organism: Trichonephila clavata; assembly: GCA_019973975.1. Lineage (NCBI taxonomy): Eukaryota > Metazoa > Arthropoda > Arachnida > Araneae > Nephilidae > Trichonephila > Trichonephila clavata. The sequence goes on along the minus strand of BMAO01038999.1, from coordinate 61,742 downwards.
ACTCTATGAAAGAAATCTTTTTATAAAATATAAAGACTGCGCGTCTAATAGTTTAAAAATGGAAATAATTATCTATAACACCCCTTAAGTCTCGCAACGCCACTTGGGGGCAATTTTCACGAAACCCATTTTGTAGCTTATCTCTAACCTATGAGAGGAATCTGCTTACTAAGTTTCAAGACTGTACGACTAATAACTTAAAAACCGGAATTTATAACGCCCCTTAAGCCCCCCACCCCCGCAACAACCCTTGGGGTCAATTTTCTCAAAACCCATTTTGTAGCGGATATTTACTCCATGAAAGAAACTTACCTACCTGTTTTCAAGCAGGTAGGTGAAGTAGTTTAAAAACGGATATATTTATCTATTACGCCCCTTAATCCTCCGCAACGCCACTTAGAAGTCTGTTTTCACAAAACCGGTTTTGTAACTGATCATTATTCTACGAAAGGAATCTATTTATATATCAAATTTAAAGACAGTGCGTCAAATAGTTTAAAAATGGAAATAATTATCTATAACGCCCCCTAAGCCCCTGCAACGCCACTTGGGGGTCGATTTTCACCAAACTTATTTTGTAGTGGATCTCTACTGTATGAAAGGAATCTGCTTACTCAATTTCAAAATTGTACATTGAGTAGTTTAAACATGGAAACAATTATTTATAACGCCCCTTGCGTTTCGAATTTCGGAAAATCCGTTCTTAGCTGATGTCTACTCTATGAAAGGAACATGTCTACCAAATTTCAAGTCTGTAGGTTGAATAGTTCCAGAGATATCGTGATTAGTCAGTCACTTTTCTCCTTTATATATATATAGATGGAATATTCTGGAACGCCGTTCCAGTAAAGTAAAGAAACATCTAGAAGGTATTAGGAATTAAAGTAATAATTATAGAAATTAAGTAATAATTCATTGTCCTGCAACGCTTATGCTGGGATTCGAACCAGGGGCCTTTCAGGTATCTGCCGAACGGTCTAGCCGATTGCGCCACCAAGTCGCTCACTTAGATAGGTTTTAAGCGTCAATATTAATATCTTGTTGAGTAAAATGTTTTCTGCCAAGGGAAGATACAACGCGACAACAGAGACCATTCCCGTGGTAGTTAATCTTCCTCCAAACGAATTTTTGCTTTCTTAATCTGAAAGCTGGAACTACACGACTTTGTATTTTGTTTTGTCAAAACTTTATTATGTTGTGCACCAAAAAAGTGTTTAAATTGAAACTATCACGTCAACAGATCACAACGATTACGTAGTATGAGTTCCAAAGTAAACTCACACACACAGTGCAACTGAATGCAACAAAAAATGTGAGAAAGTTTCAGTTTCGGAAACTTAAAGCTAGAAGTTTCGATATTGAAGAATTAAGTTCCGGCCGCCCTATTGAGGTTGATTAGGACCAGTTAAGGCAAACCATTGATCATGACAGAAATATTTCAATATGAACACGTTAGAGCTTGACATTTATAAAAAAACAATAGTTAATGCTTTCAAACGCATAAATCTAACGTTCAAGTTTAACCTCTGTGGGCCTCACGAATTGACTGCTGAAGACAAGAACAAGAGAAAAGCGGCCTGTTTGGCTCTGCTCATAGATCAAAGAAAAGAAAACCTTCTGAATTGTCACCTGAGATGAAAAAGGGGTGTTCTATAACAATACAAGCTATAAAGAAAGTCAGCACCCAGGCAATCAAAAGGTTCGGTAGCAAGACGAAGGCTAACTAACAAGTAGATGCTTCTCTGTATCTGGTAGGATTGTCAGGGAACTATCTATAAGAAGTACCGGAAAAGTGGGCAGAATATCAACAATGTGCTAATCAAAGTTAGCGATGTCATTCTCAAAAAACGAGAAAAATAGTTTAAAAGGAAGGTGGTTCTTTTTCATCAAAACGCCCGGCCACATGTCAGTGTGATGACCGGCTGGAGTAGCACACACATTTGATGCAATATCCACCATAGATCCCAGGCATGGTGTCTTAGGATAATTATCTGTTTTCACGTCTACAGCTGCATCTTGATGGCGATCTTCCATTCAAATGACGAGGTCATAAAGGAGGTTGATCGTTTTCTAGACTCGCGTTTGTCACAGTTCTTCGCAGAAGGCATTGAAAAAATGCCAAAACGCTAGCAAACCATTGTAGATTAGAATGAAGATTACTGTCCTCACACATTAGCTTAGCTGATTTAGTATGTATTTATCATTTTACAATATTGTTTTTTTTCGGTGGAAAACTTTTTACTCAACGTAATATTCTAAATTGTTAGTGCAAAAAAGGGTTCGAAAATCCGTTTTCTTAGTTGCAATGACACTTTTAAGAGGACCAATTGTTGATTTGCATTCTACTTTGTTCATGAACTTAATTCTTTAGCTATTTAAAAATAAATTATTATTATTTTTACCAATTATCAGTAAGTTTGTTTTGCAATCAGCTAATTATTACATAAAATTACAATTAACTTGGCTAGATAACTTTAAAGCATGTTTTTCAAATGGTAGTATCTTAGTACCTTATATTGCTATGTTGTGTGTTTTTATCTAAAGATTAATCTAAGCGTACAAAAATATAGGTATCGGGTGAGCAAAGATTTCATTATCACTTTAGCAAGTGCTAAATATCTAGATTTAAGAATATATTGGTAATCTTAAACGGATAGAATCAGTTAATCTTCAGGTTTTTTTTTCCAGACTTAATCTACATGCTTATATTTTTATTTTAATCTTTATTATCATGTTTGTTTCAATTTGATGTAGAAAAATATATTAACAATTTAAAATCCCACATCAAAAACAATTTTTGTAACAAATATATTAAAAGGAAAATCAATATAATCCTTATAGTGAAAAACAAAATACTTGTGCATTCAAACATTTTACACATTTCATTTATTTTTTAAAAAATATTGAATGAAATATAATTATCCTTTAAATTATGTGATAATTTTGAAAATAGGTTATCAATATTAATTTCTTTGATTAAAAATTTTCTACAAAACCTTAAGTAGTAAACTTTTGATATATGTCTGTTAGTAATTGTGATAAATCACAAAAAGTGTGGTAAAGGTTTAGGTTATACATATATGTTTCGAGAACATTTATCAGATATGTGTTTGTAAGATATAGTTAAAGTTTTAAAACGGTGTAAAATTTACTTTTAAGCTTATAAAATAAAGATTTCCAATAAAATATAGAGCTTAGAATATTCTTTGATGTATAAATGAATTCACACACACAGTCGCTTTTTTAAGCAAGCATAAAATGCTTTAGTTAGATTTAATCAAAAGTAAAGCCTATTTTATAGAAATTAATCTCTAATCAAGAACCAATACTGTCACAAATTTTTATCTTTAAGGGTAGAAAGAATTAAAATGAAAGAAAATTGTGTACCGGAAAACTGTTCCGAATGACAATTTAAGACTTTGAAAGAATTTAATTAAATACACTTGAGAAATGGGGACATAAAAGTTCTTTTGAATGTTTGCAGGAACTGTACCCGAATTCTTTAACCCCGACAGTTGTGGCCCTCATTGTTGTTATTGGATCTACTTTGTCGATTATTACACTGTCTTTGTCATTGTTTATCTTCTTTTACTTCAGGTAAGAGTTTTACTTTTTATATCAAAGTAATACATTATTGTATATCTTGGATCACATGCAATGTTTTCATCGGTTATATAATTGCTTGGATTAAGGGGATCTTCACCCAACAATATGCATCACTCTGTAATGTTTTTTTAAATTTATTTCTTATGGGGTTGCGGATTGGTGTTTTACCATTTCAGACTTAGTACATTAACTGGGAGCTGGTATCTCTTTTTAGCGTGGCGCCATATAGGTGAAATACCAATAACCGCAGGTAATTTTGACGCCCAGTTGTCTCCCAAGAGGGAGGCACCTGAGCTCTGACGAGGCTAATTCGAACTTAGGAATTTAATCTTGCTGAGAGCACCGAAACCAAACATTTACTCAAGGGATCTCTTACGTGCCGCATAATCATGCGACATGGAAGCTGTCAATTTTCTGCGTTATGAAAATCTACCGTCTTGGGATGAGGTCGAACCCGCAAGCTTCGTCGAACAAGGCCAGCAACAAACCAACTACGCCATACAGCCGGCTTTCTCCGTAATATTAAAAATGGCAAAGGAACAGTTTTAAAAAATTGATTGGTAAAACAGTTATTAATTTTTCGTTTTAGTTTATGGATCTGTTATTATATTTTAATAAAAATATTTTTCTTTTCTCATTTTTTTAAAGCATATTTTGAGTAATGTGTAAATAGTTTAAAAACGATGAAAATTCATGCACATCCTTGTGCATTTAAAATCATTGCTTGTCTTAAATTAACGTGGATGCGGTACTCGAATGGTAATGGTTAAGAACACCTGTCTTATGTCAGTGGCACACACAAACCTCTTCTTAGAGGGGTTTTGAAATTTTTTAAAAAAATTCACAATTTTAGGGTAGTTGGATACATTAAAGTAAACTTTCGTAAGAATAACGAAATGAAATTAATGTTTGTTTGTTTTTATTGAAAAACAATGTTTCAATTTTGGGCATTCTTCATTTACTTTAACATATTATAAACATGATACTCTCACTTCGTTGCTTCTTGTGCAGTTCTACACATGTGCAAATAGCTCGAAGTAGACTTTTAGATTTAAATATACAAATGTGTGTTACCACTTACACACCATATATAAGTTTAAATCCCAAAATGGCATTACTAGAGTAATTTGTTCCACTGTAAATTATAAAATCTCTCCAAATCATATTTGAGAAGCTATTCAAATCCTTTTTGTAATTGATATTCAAGTTTAAAGCGTTTACGAGTGATAAGGAATTGAATCAAATATATTTCGATACCATGATGCAGTTCCCAGATGTAATTTTTAAAATAATTTGGAATGTTTTTCTCGAGTAAATAGATGGAAATATTGTTATTTGTGAATAAGTAAGCATTATTATATTCTATTTTGTTTCTGTGCATAATTATGGATAATAACTGAAGTATTTCTTATACATCAGAATTTAAATATTGAAAGAGTTTAAAAAAACTACAGCCTCAAAGTGCTGATAACACAAAATTTTGGATTATAGTCAATAACGTAAAGTACATTTTGAAAATAATTATTGTGAAAGTGTATTTTAATTTGAAAATAAATGTCGATAGAATGGAAATGGATTCCTGAAATTTTTATGCTAAAAGATTATCTTAGAAAACGTTAAGGAATTAAAATTTGTTCGACTTAAAATTAAAAAACTATTAAAACTGTAAAAAGAATTACTTTATCGCTGTTAGATTCAAATCGGAATAGTTTCATTTCTTAGATTTAAATTATATTCCCAAGGGTATTGAAGACATAAGAAATCAAAATATTTGTATGCCTGTATGCAATATAACGATCTCATAGGGCCCTAAGTTTTGCGTGTAGTATTTTCCAGCTGTTTTATGACTTTTACAAGGCATAACTATGTACTAGAATATAAACCTTAATGATATAAGAATATTTTTATTCTGATATTTAAATTCATTAACAATTGATTAATTTGTTTATAACAACTACTTAACGTAATCTATTTTTGCAAAATAAGTATTATATAAAGTGTCTGTTTTTATTGAAATGAAACGTGTGTTAAGTTCATACACAAATAATGTGTGTGAAATGAATTATAACAAAAGTCGTAGGGCACATAAATGGCTACCTATTCTATACTGAATATTGAAATCAGTATATTTGGTGAAATATCCACCTTTCTTTAGCAAGAGGCAAATCAAACAACAGCGCAAACAATAAAATTCTACGTACGGTCTTATTAACAAAGTTAATATTCATTTGCCTTGCAAACACTTGGAATCATAGAATTTGTATGCTAAATATCGAAATAATCGTAATGTTTTTTAAGGTTGCTTTTTTTCACATAAGGTACCTTAAACAATACATTAATAAATAAATCACCTTTAATATAAATATATTTTTATAATCAAAAGCTGACAGCACATATAATTGCTTATACTAATATTGACCTAAATATGAAATGATTTTATTGAATGTGAGATGCTATTTTAAAATTGATTTCTACTCCTTAAATGCTACATTTCTTCTTTTAAATATTTTTTTTAAATTTTGGGACTTACTCTTAACTGCATTTGTAACTTTTTTGCTTCCGTAATTATTTCATTTATTTCTGTGACTTCATGATGTATGTTTTTAGATTTATGGAGTATTTCATAAAATAAAAGAAATATCACAATAACTAAAATTTAAGCGAATGTAATACAAACAACAATATCTAAAATTTAATTTTTCTGAGCAATATTACATTATTTATGTCTCTGGGTAAGAAACTTTACATTTCGTCCAAAAAATTCACTAACGGGGATCAAGAGTTTCTACTGCAGAGAAATTAAAGGCAGTTGTCTCTCAGCTTGCAACTGGAACTGCCGGGTAAGCGTTTGTCAACTAAGCAAACAAGAATGGAAATTTGAGCTCGGCTCTAAAGACAAGAAAAGCTTTTTAGCCCTGTAAAATATTAGTGTTTTAGTTTTGAAAGAAGAAAAACTAGTTTCTTTAGAATAGTTTGAGAAACTTTTAATATTGTTAGTCCTGTGATAGTTTCTTTAAGCTATATCTAAAAAATAAACGACTAAAAGTTACCAGATTAATTGTAAGAAAAATAAAAGGCAAACTGCAAAATGAATGAGGGTATCTTATTATTGCGTTTGCATTAAAAAACTTTTATACTTATGGATTACGTTACACAGCTTCCTAGGTATTTGATTTCTTATTTGATAAAAAAAAAATTAGGTAAACTTCAATAAAATGTTTTGTTTTACTTCTGTTTCCAAAAGTCTATCCATCACTTGTAAAAAGCTCTCAAGAAACTTTAGTTTTTGCAAACATGATCGAACAATGAAAGCTGCCTGAGATGAAAGCTAATTTACACTCGCGTCCAAAGTATAAGAATAATTCAGAGAGAGCAAACAAATCTGTGAGTAAAAAAATGACAAAATAATTTTAAGTCACTTATGGAGAATCATCAAAAGAATAATAAATCATAGTTTAAAAAAAACTAAAAAACACCCTTTTATAGGAAATTGAACAAAGTTGTAACTAATTCTTTTAGTCTCTAAATCTGGAAATGGGATCTGAAATTATTCGTCAGATGCGGAATGGGATCTGAAAATGGGAAATCGCTAATGCTGATGATCCTGATCAAGAAAATAGAACAAAATTATTAAATTATTGTATTGTCATCGGTCCTAGTCAAGTGAGCAAAATTGCAAATTAATATGACCTTTTAAAGTGGGTAAAAATACACTGCTGGCCATCGTAAATGCAACACCCTGAAGGAAGCACGCAAATAACATGAAATTTACAACATGCATTAGCGGATGTGAGATATGCAAATGATTAGAATTTCAGCGCAGACACACATCCCGCACGCCTGTGGCGCCACCTCAAAGCGCTATTTAAGGCTTGGAGATTACGACGATTTCAATTTCGGCAAATGCGTTTTTCTTGTCGTTTTTTCAAAAAACGATCAGTTATGTCTCGTAGAAAACAGCGATCAGCTTTTGATCAACTATTCGAGTTCGACAGAGGAAGGATAGTGGCCTACCGAGATTGTGGATTATCTTTCAGGGAAATCGGTAGTCGCGTGTTGGACGAAACCAAACAACCTTAATGCGGATATATGACCGTTGGATGCAAAAGGGTACAATGGACCACGTGGTCGATCGCATCCACCTCAGTGCCCCACTTAAAGTGAGGACAGGAAAATTGTGCACATGGAAGTGACGGATCGCTCAGTCACATCACGAACCATAGCACAGCACATTGAGTCTGTAACGCATCATTAAGTGTCTGCGCGTACCATTTGACGCCGTTTACAGCAGAGTGGTCTGTCCGCAAGACATCCATTGCTTGGTCTACCCTTGACGCAGAACCACAAAGGTCTCCGCCACTAATGGTGCGATGAAGGAAGGACGTGGGTGGCAGAATGGAATGAAGTTGTCTTTACTGACGAGTCACGCATTTGACAGCAACACCACGATGGTGGAAATCGAGTCTGGAGACACCATGGAGAGAGGATGCTGAATAGCTGCGTTATGCACCGCTAAACTGGTCCTGCACCGGGTATTATGGTATGGGGTGGTATTGGATATCACTCTCGCACTCCTCTAGTACGCATTGCCGGTACTTTAAACAGCCAGCGCTACATCTCCAAGGTGTTGGAGCCAGTTGTCCTTCCTTACCTTCAAAGCTTGGCCACAGCCATATTTCAACAGGAAAATGCACGACGACATGTGGCACGCATTGTCCAAAGGTTCTTCGTCAATCACCAGGTTGAATTGCTTCCCTGGCCGGCTCGCTCTCGGGATCTTTCGCCGATAGAAAACATGTGGTCCATGGTTGCTCAACGATTGACCCAGATTACACCCCCAGCTGCCACACCAGATTAACTTTGGCAACGTGGGGAAGCTTCTTGGTCTGCTGTACCCCAAGAATACATCCAAAGTCACTTTGAATCAATGCCGAGGCGTGTGGCAGCGGTGATCTCCAACAATGGCGGCTACTCTGGCTACTGATTCTGGCAGGAACCTCACTTCACAGAAGTCTATAAATTTAATCATTTGATACTTGGTCAACATGTTATCTACAAAATAAATTTTGTTATGCTATCTCTTGTCTAATTTGGTGTTGCATTTATGGTGGCCAGCAGTGTATATTGAGTTCAAAAATTGTTAGATACAAGTGAAACTTATAAAAGCGCGTTAATAATATTCTCCTTGTTCAAAACATATCAGCCTACTGGACATGCGCAAGGCTCCCATTCACTATGGAACGATAATATAACAGTCTAAAGCTTCATGCTAAATTCAGGCCCATTTTTTTTTTCATTTGCCTTGGAAGGAAGTGTTGGTAAACGTCGAAAAAAGAACGAATGACACTACAAAAGCACCAACTGCATATGTTTGTGAATGGAAAACTTAATGGAATGCTTAACCCTAGAATGCTACCCTTTGGAAGACTTACGGGAATGATACCCATTCGTCTCCCAGACGACCTGCATTTTGGCATGCTTTAAACATAATTTAAAAGTTAATAACATAAAAATTATACTACCTGTAGAAGGTTTCATGGCATCCAATCTACACATAAACAAGAAAGCAAAATTTATTATTTTTTGTTGAAGCAAGCCTTAAACATATCAACATGACGGTCTAGAACATAATAAACAAAATTTGCGTGCCATTTTACGCCACTTACATGGGCAAAAAGCACATTTTTTTTTAAAGTTTCCGATTGTTCAGGTGGTTCAATTTTCATAAATTCACAAATAATTACCCTTGTTGATCGAGGCAAAGTTGCTAAATTTAGACGTTTTTCCATCCATTGCGCAAGGAGATCTTCACTTAGCTTTATCGTAAACTTTCTTCTAGATAATGCTTTTTCAGATTTGCGAGTCATATTATACACATATATAACATGTGCATTTAATAGACTGATATTTATCATGCCATAAAATACGCCAAAATGCCATCGACGTGTTTTTTAAACTGCATGGCATGTTGTTACACATCTGATCTAATGTATCTAAGGCTCCTTTTTGTTGCATTATAAAATTCAAATATTTCCGGTTTTCCATTTTCTTCATTTATATTCGGTTTTTCTTGGAATGTAGATAGAACAACAACACATGTGTTTTGTTTTGTTTTATACGATAAAAGAATTTTATATAGTTTGGTCAAAACAATGCATAGAAGTTCCTACACTTCGAGATCGCAATACTAATAGTTTAGAAGGAATTTCTTGTTTGTTTTCCTGAATAGTTCCAACAACTGTGAAATTCATTGGAATCTTCAGAAGTTCGTCGGTTTTCCGATTTCTACTCAGAAATAAAATTTCATCATCACTCAAATCTTTTAATAATTCACGGATAGCCCCAGAAGTTTTCTCCGCGAAAACGTTTTGACAGCGTCCCGACAACGCAGAAAAATCTAAGACAGCTTCTCAATTCCAAACATGAATGCTATCCATTCGTCTCTCAGACTAACATTGTTCTAAATATACTACATGCGAAAATATTTTGAGAAAAAGAAATATCTTCATCTGTTGTAGCCAAGGTCATATGAAGGTACTGAGTAGTACATTGCATTTCCTGCTTTTGGGGGGAGAGTACAAGTTATTTGTTATAGACGTAGTCTGCTGGATGAATGGGTAGAATTCTAGGGATAAATGCGGAGCGGCTTTAAACGAAGTCTCTGGACTCTGACTGACAAAAACAGTTTGAGACAATGGCAAATGCTATACCAAATTGATCAAGACCAGAGATGGGCAGATTTTTCCAGAGTACTGGTTACTTTTAATGTTTTTAATGTGTTACAGTCAACAAATTGGCGTAGGTGTGGTAATTTTGAAGTAAAATTATGTTTTCTTTTCTAAACACTTGTTTTCGATTTTAGACCCCTCTTTTAAATTATGACAAACTACTATTTTTGCTACAAAAACACAAGCAGCACAAACTTGTCAAGTTGACTGCTTGAAAAACTATGAGCGACTGCTAGACCTTGAATCGTGAACGTATTCAATGGAACGAGCAGAGAACATACGGGAACCAATGAGTCTGAAACTGACATGTCTTAAATTCGCTCGCTTCCAAGTCCCGCGCTATCGTAGGGCATGACATAATCCCAGGAACGCAATCCCGTGAAAGCACGGGGTGGGGGAGGATGTCTCAATAGCTATTACTGGGAGAGCTAATCATCAACATTTATTCTCTCCTTTTGTCAGCGTGTGAGAAAAATTCATTAAAATATGCAATACAGTGACTTTTTTTATAGTGGCAGTGAACGTGTTAAACGTTCTCGTGCATTTCTAATGAAGGTACGTGTGACGTCTACACATTTATCGAAAATAATCTGCTTAGGTAAACATAGTCGCAACTATTGTGGAAATCTAATCCTCTAGTATAGTTGGCGTCGGTGTCCCATTAATATATATGACATTTCGCTGGAAGTTATGACATCTTCTTTACTAAAGCACTTGTAGTTTTTTTCTTCTAGTGAACGAAAAATAAAAAAACTTGGTAAGCTTATGAAGCTTATAAGATGGCCCATTAAATAAAACCATAAAAATATTGTTAATTTTGGGCAAAATTCACAATTTTATGATAGTCGGATACCTTAAGAGATACATAATTTTATTCTCAATTTTTGGTTAAGGGCTAAAAAAAATGATTTATATTAAATATATAAGTTAAGAAAAAAATTTAAACATTCTAACCACCCTTTAACTCAATGTTTTTAATATTACTAATAATTCAACAACTAACTTTCTTAGTGCTCGTGAGCATTGATTCATTGAATACGATTAATACACGTTTCCTATTCCTTTACGTACTGAACCATAGCAGCGCAATCGTGCATTTCGTAGCGTGCTTCTATTTCCGATAATCACCCGAAGGTGAGTTCAAAGAGGGGAACTAAAAGTCCGATAGCCCCAGATGGTCCCTGAAGGGAAGTAGAACCAATAGGGGGTAAGAATGGAAGACGAAAAGAACACCAAAGAAAAGAATATGTGCACGTGGATCGGAAACTAATATCGATTTTGCACAAAAACTAATGATGAAACGTCGAAGTTTTTGATTTCCCTTCCAATAAGAAAAGTAATATCTAAAAGGGGTTGGTATGCGTTATATGTTAGAGTGGTTTATGAAATGGTATATGGATAACAAAACTAAACAAACCTTTTAGAATCGCTTACAAGAAAATTGGAAGCATTGTTAGGGGAAAGATGTACAAGAATTTCTTCCCTAAGATGTAAATACATGGTTTATTTATACTCGTATGTGCAATCGTGTGTTCTGCATCTTAAAATAATATAGTAGTAATTTGAAAGTTATTTAAACAGTAATACATGTTAGTATCGCTGACATATAAATTCTTTTACACTGGCTACGGATTCCAAGTTTTAAAGCTTTTTGAAAGATTTACTTTACAAGTGTTTTTAAAGTGGGAACATCACTAACGGTGTTTTTCGAAAAACTGTTTTCTGTTCTTGGATTTCTAATAGGTTATATATTTTTATTGCAGAGTATTTTGTATCTAGCTTCTGTTTTTAAAGTAGATAGTTATGTAGTTGTTACAGACAATTTCAAATTAAAGTCTAGCGAAGTAAAAGTAGAACCTTTTCAATATATATATATACATTTATTTTTCTTATATCTCTTCATCGGAAATTTTTAAAATTTTATTGGAGCTTCAACGAGATTACAAAATGTACCACAGTTGAATCCTTGGTTTGTTTCTGATTTCCCCAAAAGCATCTTATAAAATAATGAGAAATGTAGCATATGTGGCATTCATTTGGATGCTAAAGTAAACACTTGTGTTGTAAAGTGTTCGAAAAAGCTATCAGGCCTAGCATAAACCATATATTTAGATCAGTTTGTTGCCAATGCACCGTTTGATATCCTTACTAAGAACTTAATCAAGACATTAAATTTAGATAATGCTTCTTTGAGATTCGTAATACTGTAAAAATTCCTTTTTGTAGTATTTTTCGTAACTATCAACATTTAGTTTTTGGAAAATCTAGTAAAGTGTTAAGATGTGCTAGCAACATTAGTTAAATAGCCTTAAAATCATTTTAATTTAATATAAATCTTCATTAAGCCCTTAACTGGCTTGGCCGTATTCCGTATGGGTCTACGAGCTTATGTCATTCTTTCTATCTTTGATTTATACATATTTTAAATTTTTTTGTTAGATTATTAGTGTTAGTGTTTTTAAGCGATGCAGTTTGTCGGTGGAACTGAAATATATACTTCTCATCCAGGTTTTTTTTTATGATCAAGACAGATATTTTTCATTGAAGGCAGGAATTTAGATTCTTAAAAGCATTCGGAATTTGCAAATATCAATGTACATTTGGTTGCTTGAGAAGAAATGAAAAATGAAAAGATAATCCAAAAAAGTCGATTTTATCTCAGTCTCATTACTTTGTAATATTTAGTATTACACCATGCTTCAAATTGTGTTTTACTTATGTATATGCACATACAAAATCCTCAACCGTTTGAAATAGAGGAACAAAAATAAATTTTATTTTTGTAAGTATGAGAGAAAATCTTTTAAGATATATGAAACATTCTTCATAACATGCAGAGTGTACTTATCAAAAAGCAAACATTTAGGGCTTTTGAGTTCCACACTTATTATAAAATAAAAAAAAAATAGCGTGAAAACTTTAAAAAAAATTGAAAATTAAAGTAAAATTCTTCCAATTTCTTATTCTATTAAATATTCTGCTTAGTTTTATGCATTAAAAAATATGCTTTTTTCAGATAAGTTTGGGCAAAAAGAATCGACCGCTTAAAGCAGTGCTTCTCAAACTTTCAATATTTGTGACACAATTTTCAATCATGATTTTCATCGCTCTCCCCCACGTCCCATACGATAAAAATTTATTGAATGCAATAATAATGTACTTTAATAATAAAATAAAATACAATTTTTTAATTACATACTGTGCTAAAATTATCAAGATAAGTATTTTGTATACAATTTCGTATCGATAAGCCCATGTGAGTGAATAGTACTAATCAAACTTTGTTCTTAACTTAGTATTGATAAATTAATCGTCAAGTGCATTGTGCAGTATTTATATATTTAATTGTATATTATATATGTAAATGTGTATTTTATATATTTTTATTAGGTCAAAATACATTTTGTTTTGCTACATTTCAGTAAATTAATAGTTTTTATTTTCGACTTTCCGATATGCTCGCGCTCACCACATAGGGTTAACACGCCTCCCAAAAGGGGAATGCCCCACAGTTTGAGAAACTCTGGCACAAAAGGGTTAAATGTAAATTAGGTTTTTCATTTTTTCTGGTACTGATTGAAAAGTTTCGATAGTGTACTCGCCCTCTTAGGTTACGATGGTGCAAACTTTTGTTTCTTTAATTTAATTTCCAAACTTTACTATTGTATTTAGCAAGATATTAGCTATCCTTAAAACTTCAAATTACTGTAACTGTATTAAGTCAGATATCTAAGAAATGAAAAATGCATTAAAATAATCAATAAGATAAATTTAATTCATTTACAGTTGATAAATGTAAGAGTTTGATGATAAGTTTATAAGCATTTCGAAGAATGATGATTAGCGTAAAATGATTCCTTTTCTCTTCAGAATTCTGGACGCGCTTTGTGAACACAAATGAAGCCACGTTTCTAATACCAAGCTGATTAAGCGAAATAAGTCATTTAAGCTCGGAGATCATGTATTAGCTTAGTTTTGCCAGAAGTTCGGAGCAATTTACTTCCCCCTCTTGCATATGTGACTGACTACTTAAACATCTGATAAAAATCGAGACCCTTCTATCTTAATGATATTTAATTACTCATAGATCATGAAAGACAATTCATCATGTTTAATTCTTGATAATTGCCATGTACACTGACGGAAGAATAAATTCCAACGCCAAAAGAAAAAAAATATTGTATAGTAAATAAAATTTTAACAGTGCAATTGTCTATTTAACATGTTTAATTCATTAAATTTTCAAGGTAACAGGTTAATATAAGCTCAAGAAAATCCATTTCAAATAGGAAATGCTTTTACATTAAAAGCCAGTGTAACCTCTAGAATTATGAATGCATGTCTGCAAGCATTGGGCCATATAGATGCCGAATGTCACTTTGTAGTAAGGAGTTTCATACTTGTTGTTGTGTCAATACTAGGATGGTCAGTGCTGGATAATGTTGGAAATGTCGTCCAATGATATCCCATACTGTCTAAATTAGAGACAGATCTGGTGGTCTCACAGCACAAGGTAACATATCCACACTCTGTAGAGCCCATTACGTTATATTCCAGGTTGATGGCAAGTGTTATTCTGTTGGAAAAATCTCCCTTGAATGCTGTTCATTAATGGCAATACTATAGATTGAATTACCAGTCTGACGTACAAATTTGCATTCAGTGTATTTGTGATAATCACGAGAATATCCTACTTCCATACGAAATTGCTCCCCATACCATAACTCCAGGTATAGTTTTGGTGTGTCTAGACCGCAGACAGTTTGTTTGTAGGCATTTCCCTGGCCCACGCCCAACCTGTTTTCGTCTGACCGACACACGGCCATCACTGGCCCCAGGGCAGACCTGCTTTTTATTACAAAATACAGATCTCCACTTCAATTCGGCCTCCAATGAGCTCTGGTTTGAAACCACTGGCATCGCAAACGGCAATGGCTTGGAATCATCGGAATGTGTGCTATAAGGTGTTTGGCTCGGAGCTCTCCTTGAAGTAACCGATTTCTAACAGTTTATTGTGTCACAGTAGTACCAACTGCAGCTCGAATTTCTTCCGCAGGCGCAGCACGATGCGTCACAGCCATACTCCGGATACGGCGGTCTTCGCTTTAGTAGTGCCTCGTCGACTCCCGGAACTCGGTCTTCTTGAAGTAGTACTATCCCTTGACTATTGCTCCCACCAATCATGCACAATGGATACATTCTGGACAGTTCTTTGTGCAATATCACGCAAAGAAAATCCCCCTTTTCGTGCCCTATTACACGACCTCGATGAAACTCGGTGAGATGTTGATAATCGTTTATTCGTTTTCTTAAAGGCATTCTTGGCTAACTTGAACTAAATACGCCAAATTCCATAGACAAATTACGCTCACAAAACTATGTTAGTTAAAAAAAATTTTTTTTTAAATAATATTTCTGCACACTTCTTGGAGTCAATTTTTGGAAAATGTCTTAGTTATCGTTCTTAGCAACAAAAGAACATGCTTACTTTAGTCAAACCAGTCTAATAGCTCTAAAACGGAAATTTCGTTTATAACAACCCCACACTCCCCTTCAAAATCGGTTTTTGAAAAACACTTTCTAATCAAATCTCTACTCATTAAAATGAATATTCCTGCCAAATTTTAAGACTGTAGATATAATAGTTGAGGAGATTTTGAGATGAGTGCATGCGGCTTTTCTCCTATATTTATCGATATACGTAGTGGAATTCAAAGTTCCCGGACAGAGTCTAAGACTTAAAAAATAATACCAATTAAACAGCTGAAATACATCCTCCTTCGAAATAAGACCCTTGAGTAACAATACACTTTTGCCATGGCTTGTAAGGCCATCGAAACATTCCTGGGATCCAATTATTGCAATGTCTTAATTCAACCTGTGATGCATTTTTACCTTCATCTGCAGATTGGTCTTCGTTTAACATACGAGGATTGATTGGTTGACAAACCTAAGCATGTTAAGTACCTTAGTCAATATCCACTGGCATGTGATCTAGGAAATTACAACTGATTCTGCTATTGTTTGAAGCCTGTTCTTAGGTACCGCCGCAGAAATCTCTTCGAAGTAATGAACAGTGCGGAAATCTGCGGACATACACAGCGATTATCGTTTTTTCGACACTTTCTCTGCTTCCTCAGAAACGTAGATGCCATTTAAAAGTTTGCATTCGCGATTATGTATGGCATCCTTATACATTTTACACATGCTTATGTATGACAGCCTTATACATCATTATAAATTTCGAATTTTCCGTAGAACTTTTCCCTAACGAACACAGAATTTAATATTCATTATCTGCTCAACAAATGCATTTTTTCAATCCCAAAGGCTAAATGTATCCGCATACAAATAAGATGCATGGAGTGCCACTTGTGACGGATCTATACGCGTCTATAACTAACCCTTGTGACTTTTCTGGGCAATAATATTACAACAATTTTCACCGAAGCAAGAAATTATATACAAATTAAGTATCTACACTATTAAAATTCGAAGGTAAACAAACGTATCTATCTATCTATCTATCTATCTATGTGCGTCTATCTTCTCACGAAACGGCACCACACCAGAAAGTCGCGGAAGGTACCAAAAGATCGGGAATTTTCCGGGGAAGCCGTATTGCCTATTTATATTCCGATATTGTAAATTAGTTGAAAAGATATTAATTAAAAACCTGAAAACCCCGTTTTTTTTCGTGCAAATTTTGATTTGTCTCCATTGTTGCAGCAATGTTATTGTTACAACAGTGACAAAAGCAGGCGTCGAAAATCGGTTTTCAGCCAAACTTGCAATTCATGACGTTGCTCTGTTGTCTGTATTAACTTACTCTGTTTAAAAATAAATGCTTTTAATGTGTGACTAACTTGAAATGTATTATTAAAATCCCAATGTTACAATGTTTTACATTTTTTATAAATTTTCTTGGATTTAAATTCCAATAGAAAGAAAGTTACAACTATTTTTCAAATAGATTGGTACATTGTATATCTCTCTTACGCTGCCAAGTTAGACTGTGTTGGAATATAGTAAAAAACTTTTTAAAAAAATTTATAGAATTTTGTAATTTTGAACAACTTTTATTTTTCCAATTTTCGCACATAAACTATTTTTTAAAAAAGGCACTTTTCCATTTCAAAGAGATTGCAACGAAAAAAAATTGCTAAAATCACCAATGTCAGTAATGATTAATTGTGATAACCTACGACAGAATTGACCGGTTTGAGAGCTTATGGAGCATGTGCAGACAGCTACTTTCTGATACATCAGAACTGATAGTTTTCTTTATTTTCCAGAAAAGCAATTTAGTGAAAAACTTTAAGATAATATAATAAAATGCTGAAATGCTTTCATCAAATAATATTATTTACATTTTAAATCTTTATGCAGTGATATGAAAAAATCTTTAGGTTTTCTTCCCATACTTCTTTTTTTTACAGTTACATATTTTTAATCGAATAATCAAACACACATCCAGATATAAGCAGTCATTTCCAGTGCACGTTTATCCATTGGGAGCTTGGGCCGGGCGGCAAGGGCCCAGGGACCCAAAAGGACCAGGATAAGCTGGACTTAACTAGATTTTCTGATTACAAATTTCTATTCTCCAGTACCAAAGAAGCATGTAGATATTCTGTGCTTAGGGCCCGTGATGAGCTTAAATCAGCACTGGTCGTTTCAATAGATAATGGTAAAAAAAATTTTATTCATTATTTAATAAAAATGGATATGAGTTAATATTAAAAAAACAACAAATTACAGTATATTTTAAAATTATTATTCATTACAAAATTAGTTATTTAGTAGTAAAATTATACTCTATCTTTTTTTTCCTTGTGGATAAAACTAGATTAGTTTTATAACTTAGAAATCAAAATAGAATTTTAAAGAAAGACTTTATCACTGGGGGAAAAAAGAGAGAAAAAGAGCTATACGCATGAAAAAGCCCATGTAACGCCGGGCTTAACCAAAAGAAACGGAACCTGTCTGCGTATAATGGAAAAAAAATGAAGACATTTCGGAAAAAATAATTTTAATGACATAAGTATAGAAATCACACACACATCGCGAATACACTCTCACCCAGAGATGCGGGCATTGAGAGGGAAAAATTAAAATTTCATTGGGATAAAGTTATACTCTCAAAAAGACCGTGCAACACCGGGCTGAGTGGAGGAAAAACATACCCACCCAATGGAGTAAAGAGGTGAAAGATATTTCAAAAGAGGGAAATTTAGTGACATTGATACAAAAATCCCACACAAATACACCAAGAAGAGTGCTTGCACCGAGATAGGAAGGAGGGTTTTTTAAGGCAATAATATTTTTACACTTGAACAAGCCCGAGCAACGCCGGGCCATGAAAGCTAGTATTGTATAAGTTCTGTATTCGCGAGTTTTGAGAGTTAGTTGGTGAGTGGAGGGTCGTGAAATTATTAAGTGCAAATCGGAGTTTATCAATTGAAGAAGTCTAAGAGAGTATCACTCGACGGTGATTAAACATGCCAAGGATAAGGATCACATTCAAGACCTCAATTGGAGGACTCAACTTAATAAAAGTACAGGTATCGTGATCCTTGTTTAAATGGAAGTTTAGCTTATTAGTGCGCGACGTAGTTTATATTGAGCTTGTATAGGTTATCGTGGAATCAGTTGAGGGTCCGTAATATTATCCCCAGGCTAACGAGTCTCACCTTCACGCTCTGCTATCTGATCATTTATCTTAATTGGATTATTATTGTGCTAGCTTGACATTTTGGTGACAGTAAAATAACACTGGTCAACATGATTTTTGTCTCATGAGTACCATAGTTGTACTTAATGCAGTTTTTTTATCGTGTTTTCAAATATTTATTTGGAATTTCTCCATCACCCACAGTTTTTTTTTAAAATTTTAATTTCAATTAATGTATTTAAATATTTTTTTAATAAATGACCATTTGTCCATTTGTAAAATAAGAACTGTAAATGTGATGGAACCACAGGAGCTAACTCAAATGGTATCATTGCTACTGTTATGCAAGTTCAGACATGTACAGACACTTTGGCACCAGACACAACAGATAGGCACAAATATGGTCTAGACTAGCATGCATTCATTAGAACGATGTCAGTTGTGAGATAGTAGTGAACCAGTTAACACGTAATTGTGAGTGCTTTGTGTCTGTATGGTTGTATGTTACGTATTTACAAATTTATTTCTTTTAATTTGTTGTTAGTTACAAAATTCATAGATCTTGTTTAAATCATCATAACAACTTACGTTATAAGTGTGGTGAAGTCACGCTCAAGTCCCAAAGGCGAAACCTTACTCCATTAGTAAAAAAGTGTTATGAAATTTATTTTGGGTGTAATGTGGGGGACCAAACAAGGACCTGGGCACCACATATCTGTTGTTTATCGTATAGTAGGCTTCTCACTGCATGGAAGAATGGCACGCGCCACACGCCATTTGCTATCCCTATGATTTGGAGGAAACCCAAAGATCACTCCTCTGACTGTTTTTTCTGCTTAACAAACATTAAAGGAATTACGTCAAAGTCAAAACATACAGTGGTGTACCCAGACTTGCAATCTGCAATGAGACCAGTTCCACACAGCCGAAGAATTGTCCATACCAAAGCCTCCAGAACATGTGACATTAGATGAAGAGATCTCAGATTCCGATAGAAGTATGGAAGAAGAAGAAACAGTTTGTGGTGATACAACTTTAGAACCAAGCTGTTCATCTGAGCCTCATTTATTGACTCAAGAAGATCTTAACGATCTCATAAGAGATTTAAAGTTATCCAAAAAACAGTCTGAAATGCTTGGTTCCCGGCTAAAAGGATGGAATCTTCTTCAAAAGAATACAAAGATATGTACTTATCGTAGTCGTCATTCTCAATGTAAAGACTACTTTTCTGAAGAAAATGGCTTAGTGTTTTGTAATGACATTTCTTCTATTATGGAGACATTTGGTATTGAACATAACTTTATAGAACGGCGCTTATTCATTGATTCCTCCAAAGCAAGTTTAAAAGCAGTGCTTCTGCATAAGGGAAATAAATTCCCATCAATACCTATGTAGTATGAAAGTAACATATGAAAACTTTCAATTTATATTGGCAAAGCTTCAATATACATTGCATGAATGGAATATTTGTGGTGATTTGAAGGTAATTGCACTTATTCTTGGTCTGCAGCTTGGTTACACAAAGTATTGTTGTTTTTTGTGTCTTTGGGATAGTAGGGACAGAAAAAACCATTACATCAGAAAAGAATAGCCTAAACGCGAATCATTCATTCCTGGGCAAAAAAAAAAAAAAATCTGAAACACGACGCATTGTGTAATCCTAAAAATGTGTATCTACCTCCGTTACATATCAAATTAGGATTAATGAAGAATTTCGTGAAAGCCATGGGCAATACTTCTGGTTTCATGTACTTAAAGCAGAAGTATCCTAAAATTTAGTGAAGCATAAATTAAAGAAGGGATATTTGTGGGTCCACAAATACGATCACTAATGCATGATGAGAAGTTTGAGGAACTATTAAATCCACTGGAGAAAGCAGCTTGGCAAGCATTCAAAAATGTAACTCACAGTTTTTTGGGAAATCTAAAGGCGCAAAATTACCGTGATTTTGTTCATGATCTTATAACATCTTACAAAAATTTGGGCTGTAATATGTCCTTAAAAATACACTTCTTGCACTCGCACTTAGATTTCTTCCCGGAAAATTTTGGTGCAGTGAGCGATGAGCACGGAGAACGCTTTCATCAGGAGATTTCAGCGATAGAAAAGAGATATCAAGGCAAATGGAATGCTAATATGCTGGCCGATTATTGTTGGACCATCAAGAGGGGTACTCCACAGGCGAAATATAAAAGAAAATTGTGATTTCTTAATTTCTAGATGAGTCCGAATGTTCGAATAATTGTGTACTTAAGAATGTAGAACATATTAAAGTGTTTCAAATTATAAATGCCTGTCTCTCGAAAACCTTGCATGATGAAGAAAAATCGATATCATATTTGAATTCAGGAGTAGAAATACTATCAGAATCACATATTTTTCTTTCTGAGACAAAGTTTTGTTTTTGTTTTGTTGCCCAGTGTAATTAGAGTGAATCAAGTCTACTGATTATTCAGTTCCTCTCACACATCTAGCCGGTCCGAGGGTAAACAAGTGTGATCAGAGGGAAACAGGAATTGACAAGTATTACACACTTACCACGTAAATTGGAAGAAACTTTTATTATAAAAGTTGACGAATGCAATAACATAGAAATGTTATCGTAGTCATGTATCATGTCATCGTATCAAGTGCAAAAGTTTTTCACGTTACAGGCTTAGTGCGGAAACCTTAGAATCCTACCTCGTGCATGTCATTCAAAAATATTAGCTTGTACTATTTTTCTTATATTTCATTTCAGAAAACTTATTTTATTTTCTTAAGTAACGCGTATATGAAAATTTCTTGAATGTTTTCAAGACACTTCAAAATTGAGAAAGGATTTAAAACACCTATGCAGAAATTTCATAAAACTGACAGAGGAAAGTTTTATCAGAAATCTTGCCGAATCACTGAAGCTATACATCAGTACAGATGAGTTCAAAAAGCAACTGGAGATATTGAATTTTATATCCATTCAAAAAGTTCTTTGCAGGTAAACTTTTGAATGAACTCCTTTCCCTATTATTTTTGAAAATCCGAAGTGACTTTCGAACGACGAAAGGAATGGAGAAACAAAAGAATTTAAACTTTCTCAATTTTATCCTTAATAGAACTCTAAAAGTGTCTTTATATATACTATTCTGCAAAGATTCCAAATTCAATCGGGACAATCTGATGGATTCCTTCTCTTTCCAAGAATTTGTTACTCTAAATTTCGGCTCTATTCAAGCACTCAACGAGTCCAATTGAAACAGTAATTTTATTTTTATTTCCTTCTTAGAATAAGAAAATACTCACTACAGAT
This sequence comes from Trichonephila clavata, assembly GCA_019973975.1. Classification (NCBI taxonomy): domain Eukaryota; kingdom Metazoa; phylum Arthropoda; class Arachnida; order Araneae; family Nephilidae; genus Trichonephila; species Trichonephila clavata. Next base: position 39,447 of record BMAO01038999.1, on the reverse strand, counting down.
CAACCTTCTTCTCCTAAAAGATCCGAAATCTTTTGAACAGTTCATATATTCTTTTCACGAATTGTGATTGAAAGATTCAAATATTTCAAATTGTAGGCAGACAGTGAAAAAAGGAGAATTGAAAACAATATGTTGTCTATAACAGAATATTATAACATTGTTTTGAAAGGAATTTTGCGTTTACTTTGCAACGGAGAATATTTATAATATGCCCTAAGAAAGCTCCAGTGCCTCGTTTTTTCGTTATGTAGTATCCTAGTTTTTGAAACTATTTTATATGAACCAAAAGAGAAAAACACTTAACGGGAACAAAGTTATTGATTTCTCTGAAATGGTTGTTTTGAAGATATTCCAATTGATAGAGCATTGGGAATCGCTTAACATGAAACTGAGAGGACTGAAATATATTTTCGAGTTTAAAAGGTATTGCAAAAAATAAATAAATAAAATAAATAAAAATAAAAAAAACATATATTCAACAAAACTAACTTTATTACAGTACATTTTATTTACACAGATATATATATCTGCATATGCATGTATTTAAAATTTTTTTAAAAAACATTCACAAGAACTTAATGAAATTTAATGCATCATTTTCATATTTTTTGAAAAATAAAACACTTACTAAGTTTTTGGAAAATAATTTGATATTTTCCCTTGGATTGACTTTTTAGCATCAAATTGCAAACAAATTATTCGATGTCGTTCATTTTCGATGTTTATTCATTTCCCCATTGGAATATGCGTCTAAATAATTGCTCTTACTTTTAATGACGTTCCTCACCTCGGATGACGTGGGAACAGGATCTGCATTATTCATTTCATTTTCAACGTTGAAATCTGCATCAAACATATTTTCTGAACTTTGAAAAAACTCCAAACTGTCTTTGACTGCCATAATTAGAAACATTATCATGAACACATTATCATATTCTACTGCAACGAATTCTTTCAATGATGCGGTAGGACAGTCCAATAATATACAGAAATTTTCTCAAACAGATTTCCTAGAAGGGAAATCATCTTGTTAAGAGAAAAAAAATGCATAAGCCAGTTGTATTATTTTGTGTTAGCCGATATTTCGTCTTAAGTTCAATTGTTATTGAATGAAATGCCATATAATACTATAACACCTTTAATGTTTGGAATTCAAATGAAATTTTAATAATTAATTTAACACTGTTTTGTATGGTTGTGATGTGTAATAAAAATTTATTGTACAAATTTGAATGTTTGTATAATTGTTTGTAACTTTTACAAATCTGCACCTTTCAACGTATTGTTCTAAAATTTTACAGAGAACTTCGTTGATGTTTCAAAAGGAGATGCAAGCATGCCCGCTAAAAAAAAAGACTAAATTTATTTTTCGTGAATTTTTTTCTAAAACGAAACTATTTTTTTCTTTTACTTAACGAAGAAAAACGATTACTGCATTTGGAAACATTTTTTGATTTGGCAACATTTTTGATTTGGTAACATTTTTTGATTTGGCAACATTTTTGATTTGGAAACATTTTGATTTGACATCATTTTCGATTTGACATCATTATAGATTTGGCAATATTTTTTTGATTCGGCAGCATTTTTGATTTAACATCATTTTAGATTTAGCAATATTTTTTTATTTGGCAACGCTTTAGAATGGGTTTGGGGAAATCGATATATATATATAGCCATACATTATCAGAGAGAGGATATAAAAAGCAACGGCTAGTAAATTTTAGAAGTAAATTTTCCTAAGTGTGGTAAGCTTATGATATTATTTGAGATTTATTTCTTTTGAATATCATTTTATTGATTTGAACATAATTTCATACATTTGAACACCTTATTGTGTAAGAAAGCAGCGTGGCCAAATTAATTTTAAGTATTTATAAAAGTTCCAGTTCTTTGAAAGAAAGAAATCACATGGACAATCTTAGAAATCATTGGGTTACAAGAAAAAAAAAAAGGTACCAAAGAAAAACTTATTGGAATCCAGAATCAGTATTTCCATGATCAAAATCTGAGCGGTAATTTGAAATTCTGAAATATTGGAAATGCAAAGCTCGTCGGTAGATGAGAGAAATGAGCAGAAATATGAAAAAAATATCTTAAAACGATTTGGTATCGTGTATTACGGATAAATAATCTACCTATGCAAAAAAAAAAAAATATTCGCCGGGGATTTGTTAGAAGGATTGATGGTTTTTTCTTTTACAAAATTTGAAGATGTCTGCAAATATTACTCGGAAAAGGAATTCCTTTGGTTGAAATTGATGACATTATCAAAATCAGGATTAAAAACATCACGAAAGAATTCTTATGTTCCCGATATTGATCAGATAATTGAATTAAATTATGATGTATATTATATGATAGTATTTTATTTCTCTGTATCATAAAAACGTTGCTTCACGAACTAACAAAATTAAATTTTGCAAAATATTTTAAAATGCGTGATTTAGGATTTTAAAACATATTACTAGCAATGTGTCTCAAATGTTGAAAGCTTGAGAAGCACTGGACTATGAGAAAAAAATACTTTCCTTACTCCTAAGTTGACGGAAATAAAATTGATTTAACCTAATAATGCACTTCTATCCAAATGTGGCATCTAAAGATTAATTTACTAAGTTTAAACTCTTTTTGCGCATAATATCTTCGATGAACACTCCATTTATTTTCAAAATAAATTGAAACATTAAATTTTATAGTTATTGGATAAATCAATTTAGTTAGAAAACACTGTAAAACTTTTCTACGTGTTAGATCAAATGAATTCAAAACAATAGTGATTTAACTAAAGAGATACTGTATGATAAAGATAAAAACATGCTTTGATTTAATGTGTCTTACACTTTTTTCGTGTAATCTACGAATATGTAATATATAAAGCAGTAATTTGCATTCTAAATACCACAAAATCAAACAATTTAATTTCTTTAAGAAAATGAAGTGATTTTAAAATACTTTTCTTAAGATACTTACGTGCATACAGGAAATTTGATTTTTTAAAGTATGTCAACTTATCTATGAAAAAGGTAGTATAGGTTTTGTTATAAATTGATTAAAATTTTTTTGTAGATGTTTATTAAGAATATCTTATAAGAAATACTTATAAATTCAAAATTTAGCTGCTTTTAAAAATTAAGTGTTGCTTTGATTCAAAATATGTACCAACATTTGTTACATATATTAATAAAATAGTCGGAAAAAAATGTTAGTGTATTTGGTACAATAGAAAAAACACCTTAGCATTTTAAACGAAGAAAAATTAGTGATCTTTTTTTTTTGTTTTGAGATAAATCAGCTTAAAGTTTTTATTTGTTAACGAGATGTGAATAAAAATGAACGCAAAACTCAACATAACTCTGGATTTTTTTTTAACTCAAGCTGTCAAATTTTGTGAGATAAAAAAAAAAAACCATGTAAAAATAATTTTTACTAAAAAATCTTTTCTTGAATTTTTGACCGATCTTCGCAACATTAATTATACTGTGTTCCTTTGACTTTTTATAGCTGATTTATTGTTATTTAAAGACAAAGGCACTAAGTAAAGAGACAAAACTAACAGACACCAAGCCTTTTTTTAGCCAAAAAATTAAGTTAAGTATAAAAAAAGCAGTGTTATATTTCACCAAAATGTGACATTAATTGTAAGGGTCATGCTTTAAACACATACATAAGAATCATATGATCATTTATAAAACGGATAATTTTTTTTTCAAAATCATTCAGGCAAGAAAAAAAAGAGACATTTTCAAAAAAAAATATTTAGAAATTGATGATTGGAAGCAATTAGTTTTTACTGCAAGTATTTTATTTTTGCTTACTTTATATATTTCAAAAAATATATTGGGCTTTTCATGTTAAATTTTTAAAAAATATACCTCTCTCTATCATAAATAATTAACTTAAACATCGTCATTCACGTAAGTTAATTATTTTTTTACAAGTTTTACTTTTTCCTCAATTTTGGTTTTGAGATATTTTTTTACTTATTGTGTTATCAAGGAAATTACTAATAATAATTATTTCCAATCAGATTATAATCAGATTTTTATCTTGAATGCCAAGTAATAGAATATTTGCATATTCTTCTTCATTAAAACGGAAGAAGTTTTGCACTTGATACTAACGTTAATGGTCGTGCGGGGTGACTGAGTCACCCCAATCAGGATTCTTATAGTTATTTTTACTGTGCAAGATAAAAAGCGTGATACCAGTAAAAAATTTAATTAAGAGAAGGTATGCGTAGTTATTCTTAGGACTTTTAAATTTTCTTTGATAATTTGAGGGAAAAAATCCTATCAAACAACTCTAAAAAGTTTCACATGTGCGCAAATTTAAAAAAGGACAGAGATTACAAGCACTTTTCTTTAAGGAATGATAAGGATTTATAGGAATGCTATTTTCATGCAAAACTATCATATTTTGTTCAAGTTATAGTAGTTTTACTGTCCTTAGATGATCGACAAATAGGATGTTTAACTATTCATTACTTGTGTCTTTTTCACAGGGCGCAGTGTGTCTTGTAAACTTGCGTCTTGATATATTTTTGGATGGAGTTCTTTAGGTAGCATTAGAAAATCTTCCTTTCGAATCATGTTTATCACTTTTATCAATTTTACTTTTTCATCATGATTAATATCCATTATTTCATCAGATTTTTCCCTTGCTGGATCTTAACTTTCTAAAGTTTCAATTTCTCCCAATAGAGATCGCAGATACTCCATTTCTTTTTATATTCTGTTTATTGATATTTATAATCCATACAGAGTCTTAAAACACTGCAATCAAAGCCTCTAAATCGTTCACAGGAGAAAAATGTAGCCTGTTCACAAAAAATACAGGGATCAAATTTGATCGCGTGGGAAAGTCAGTCACCCCAAGTACTTTAAGATTGTAAAAAACTTTTTCCATTCCCAAAAAAAGAGGGAGAAATGGGATAAGCACATTTTAGTTCCCTTGAAGACTATCATATAGAAATATACTGACAAGGTAATTGATAACATAGAGTTTTGCCAGAATTAAAGATTTTGTAAGCCGATTCTGTATCAACTCTCGGGTTAAAAGCATAACGAACTTCACATTTGTTAAAGCACTTCACTTTGCTAAAGAGAACTTCACATTGTATAAACTTGAATCTTCTACAATTGTTAATTGATAAAATTAAATCCCTCATAATAAATTTTTAGTGATGTAATAGATACTTAACCGATTTCAATTTGTTTCTAGGAGTCTGAAATGTAGTCGATTACAAGTGCATCGGAACTTATCGATAGCCTTACTTCTAAACCTGATACTTCTCATTGTATCATCTTCGCCTATCCTGACTGATTCGTCTTATAAGCATACGGTAAGCATATATGCATATTCTACTCTTTTACCAGCTTTGCTTACTTATTTATGTGTGCCTTTTTTCTCTGTTCTATCTGAGTATCTATGTTTGAAGAACTGCAGAATTTAATTTATTGAATGGATTTCCAAACTAAATATAAAGTTGCTTCAACTAAAAAGTATTTCTATCTTTATAAAACTGGAAAGTACAGCGGACTTTTTCAACCATAAATAAATACAGAGTGAAGAAAAAAATTAATTTATTACAAAAAGTTACGAACAGTCATGATTACTAATCGGTGTAACCACTGTGAAAATTCAGGAATGTTTCATATCAGTGGTCAAGTTTTCCGTTTCCCTCCTCCAAATTGATTTGAGATGGATCTGAATGTTGTTTTGAAATTCTGCATTAAGTAGAACATTTAAGCTCCGAGATATCCAGATCAAATATGAGATCTAAGCCACTCGGAGCTAAGTCGAGGCTAAACGCCGAGTGATCAAATGTAGTCGATTTAAGCTGTTTCAGAATTTCCTGCCACTTTTGCACAACATTGTTTCTCAAAAGCATGTACCTTATAATCGCATCGTTCTTCAGAGAATTTTTGCTACACTATCCTATTTTTTCTAGAAGAGAGCGAATAAAAATAATGTAACTTGTATTGCATGAGATCATTACTCATACAAACCACGTATACGAGACTACGGCACAATACGCAGGCATCGGCTATAGCTAACACTAAGAAATGAAGAGTTGCCCATCGAGTATCTCAACCTCCTGTTTAGTAGCTAGGTCAGAGGTTGGAAAAAAAAAACCGCTCCTTATATTAAAACTATTTCCTTTTTAAAAAAAAAACAAATTTCTGGCCTCTTATTTTATTAGGCATATGTGTAAAGAAATTTCACTGATAATCTGTTGCAAATTTCTTTAAAACGGAATATATGTAAAGTTTCTTCTTTTGCTCGCCAGTGAAGACCGAAAAGTTCAGTTTTCTCTGGATTCTTTGCCATGAGAGTATAGGAAATGTTTAGTGTTGTGAAACATGTAATCATACGACTGTTGTTCTTATGACTTATGTTTATTTCCACACAAGACAAACATATTACATGAAAAAATGCCTTTACTAGTGTAACATTAATCTAAAGACCATTATATAATAGGTTTTCTTGTGTATCTAGAATGAACGAGAAATAGAAAATTCCACTAACAAAAATTTTACGATTTAAATAATCGTTTATACAAAACTGATAAGGCATGTACAATTATTAAAAAGTGTCTGCATATTTAAGTTATTTATGATTGATAGAGACAGAAAACTGTCCTGCTTCGTATTTAAAGAATTTCGCTGAATGCTACTTGGATTTCTCAGCATAAATCCTTTCTCATATTTATTCCTCTTTTAGAACCACGAACTTAATAATCTCTTTCAATAGGACACCTTCTATTTGTATTCTTTATATTTTTAGTCAACAATTCAATGGCATGAAAGAGTTTTTACATTGTGGGGTTCATAAAAAATGCTTTGTGTGTTCTGTATGTGTGTGTTTTTAAAAATAAGCATTTTTTTTCTGAAATTCCCTAACTCCAAAAACCTATAATTTGGTGCATAGTTCTAACACCACAATTTCTACCTTAGGAATGGTTATGCAAAGGGGTACTTACTTTACAAATGTACTCCTCTTTGGCAAGTATCAATTGGATGTTTGTTGAGGGCTTACTACTGCATAGTAGGGTGACAGTACACATTTTCAAAAAGGATGCACCATTCAAGTTGTATTACTGCATAGGTTGGGGTAAGTATACATTTCGTTAATTTGAAAGTATTTTTATAATCTGAAGTTTATGAATACAAATACTTCCTATCAACAGTTTTTAAGCCAGAGTGGTTTAAGTGGTTTGCAATTCCTTTAAATGTAAATTTTATTTTCTTCAACATAACTTTTCAAAAAATTATGTTAATATTACGATTAAATAAAGATTAGTCTTTTCTTTTCACGAAATTTTTTTTTAAAGAAAAACTGTACCCTTTAAAATAAATTTTATCTTTGGTATTGAATATTTTAAATACTGATAATTTTTTATTGATAATTTTTTTTATTTAGAAATCCTATATCAAATTTTAAAATGGAGAAAATTCTCTCTTACTGTATACACATCGCTGAAAGTGTTTGAAATTTAAACCGTTAAACACAATCTGAAACTGAGGTGGCCGCGGTAGCCAAGTGGTTAAGGTATCGGATCATGGCTAGCGTGTCATGAGCTCGAGCCCAGTACCACTGAATACCACCATGTAGGGGAGCTATGCACGTTAAATATGTCGAGAGCTCAAATGTCCTCCCGTTGGTGCGGTGTGGTATTTAGGAGACGGGGGTGACAGCTTAGGTGTTACTTAACTTGTTTTTCTTACGCGCCACATATGTGTGCAAACTAATTTACGCGGGCCTCAAAATCAGGAACAAGGATGGGGATGGGGAGGGCGCTAAGCGATCAAGGACATTTAAAATGAGAAAATTGATCAAAATATTAATACTCATAAATTTTGATTTTATTTTAAAACTATATAATAAAATCAACCAATTTCAACTCACAAAAAATAGGATTTATACAATTTTTACTCAATTATGGTATAATTTTGATTTCCTTTCCTCAATAATCCCAAGCCCATTTCCGCGAGCAAATTTCCATTCTACTGTCGTAAAAACAAAGCTGAATTGCACTTTGGTAATTTGATTTTTTTTGCCAAAGCCTTATTTTTTTATTTCAGATATTAATTTAACAAGTGCAGGAGGGTAGCAAAGAGTTTTCACTGAATTCAAGGCTATAATCAGTATTATTTGTTTAAAATGAGTTCAGAGACTTGCTTGTACATTTTTGTTTCAAATTTATTCAAATACTTTTTGATTTTGCGAAAATAATATCTGTACAAATGACTGAATTTATCAGAGTACATCGTATGCATTTAAGAAACGCTCTAATAATCTTGGTATCAACTCATACGTTTATTCTTAACAATTTTATTTGCTTATGAATATCCACAATGTAATAAGTTTTATAGGGTGTTTTAGTTACCTCAGCATTTTGTGACATTTCCACCGACAAAATATTCTGTTCTGTTGCAAAGATTATTTTAAGAAAGCCTATTTATTTCGTCTTCAAAGAAATCTTCGAGAAAAAGAACCAGATCTGTGCCTACTGGTACAGTGAAGAACAAAACTATATTTTTCATATATAACATTTTCATTACAAATTAAAAGAAATTGTTGGTCCATGTTTACTATTCTATTCGAAATAGTCAAGATCCTAATCGTCTTGGAACAACAAATATTCTTTAGATACTTTTTGCTTGAAAGACATGAGGGTTAATTAAAAATTAGTATATATTAGAAAAATATATATTTTCACCCATAAAATGGCCTCTAACTTACTATTATTTGTTATCAATTATTACCACTACATTACAAAAAGAAAAAAGTTATTTCCCAATTCGTACCATCACAACATTGAAGCAAAAATGATACATTTAATAGCTTCGTTGAAAGAATTTCTTGCAAAATTTTCAGTGTATTGTTCTTAAATAATTGAATTTGTCAGTACAATGCGGCATGGCCGGGTCACTCAAAAAGGTCCGGTGGACCACATGCTGCTCGCGGGCAGCGGGTTAAGTAGCGTTGATCTAAAGTATTAAGAATATATTCATTAAATAAACAGTGAACTAATAAGTAATAATAAAAGGGACTTAAGTTAGGAGTTTAAACAAATATTCATTGATTGCGTGGTATTTTAAATTAATCAACATGCACATGAGTATTAAAGTACGGCACAAGAGTATTATGTGCAAAATGTGTTTAGTTAATACAACCTTTGAATGAAATTGAATTTTTCTCTCTCATTATACCGCGATTAGTCTTAATGTTTTAATTCTTTGGAAAGTATTACTTAACAGTAAGCTTAAAATTGATTTATAATCAGGTTGTTTTAATTAAACTACACCAATTTATTACAGAATTCGTTTAGAACAAAATTAATTTTAAATAACGATGCGTTCTGTGAAATAGGATTAAAATATAATATGGGTATCAAATGTATTTTCACAAATAATTATTTTCCGTTTTTGATTAATTTATTGTTTGTATTTCAATGTAGGCTCTAAAATTGTTGAAACAATGTTAAACACATAAAGAATATTTGTGCTTATCTAAATTTAATGTAAACAATAAACAATTATCTTTCTGATCTCTCTGTGTGTGCAAACTTAATGATTTTCATATGGAAAATAAAAGACAGATTTTAAATAATTTACTTTTATTTTCTTCACTTTATTTGCATGAACATATTTTGAGTATATATTTCTTTTATTTAAAAAAAAACATGCAAACTTCAAACGCACTCTTAATATATATTTTATTTATTTTTTCCTGGAAACGAGTGTTTTCTGGAAACTGATTTAAATGAGTCATCATTCTAGTGTAATTTCAGATTTAGCTAATAATTGTTCTTGCACTTAAGGATCATTTTGTTGTTTTCGTTTTTGTTTATATGCTTTTCAAATTGTTATTTTTTAACTTAGGAATGTTTAAATATTCTTCTTTTATTCTTAGATGTAAAACCAATAACTTCCTTCAGTTAAGACTATAGTTCGTTTAGTTTCTTGTTACTTCTCAATTATGGCAAATTATATTCTTGTCATTAATTGTAGCATTATTTACCGAACACCGCAAATATTTTTTTAAAAAAAATACCTAAGCACGCATATATAATGGATTTAACTTGAAATGGTTTAACTTTTAACGTTTTCTTTTTTTTAAGGATTCAAATACTAATTATGTTGCAGTCATTGGTAATTCAAGAAAAAAGCTCTTTTTTAATTTCATTGTTTTGTTTTATGGAAAACACCATAGAAGTATGCGCACTTCTCGAAAACTACCCAACGGAAACACACACACAAACAGAAAAAAGTGACGGCATTCAAGTTATTGCAAGCTGATCTAGTACTCTTTTTTTCAGTTATGTGTAAGCCGAACAAAAAAGATTATTATGCAACTTTCATTAGTTGAAAGTTGGTAACATAACCCGAGATACAATCAGAAACGTGACAGTTAAAGCTAAAGTATATTAAACTATTTGGTTTTTTGAATACTTTTGACACAATGCTCTTTAGGTTTAAAATATATTTAATGAAAAATAGGCAATGGGGACACTAAAAAATTCCTAAAGTGATATTTATTTCACATTTTTCATGCTTATTCTAGAGTCTCAGTTTTAATGGAATTGAAGCTGAGTTGTAATGCATATTAAGTGTGTAAGGAACTAAAGTTTTAATTGTTTCACGAAATAGTTGTGTTGGTTACTGAGCTTTTCAAAAATTTACATCAGTAGGCGCGTGACATCTGGCAGAGGCATCACTTTCTTTCATCTGAAGATGATTTAATCATTTTATTGAAGAAATTTGACATTAAAATATATTTGACATAAAATAATATTTAAAATTGAAGCACAAGAATTGAGATATTTATACGAAAGACATCAAAAAGATAATGGTTTGTTATCATCGGGTCCCCACTGTTTACATTTTAAGATGCCTTGTTGCAGTCTGCACAAATTACCTTACCATGTTCAAGGGACATGGATTTTTCGAATAATGCATTACAAAATTTTAATGATCTTTTTCTTTTATGTCCTCATAAGAGGGAACAGTACCTTCTTTTCCAAGTTTCTGGTGATGTTTCTCTTGGTTGTGGTCTTGAATGGGGCGCTACATATATCAGGTATTTCTTCAATCCTGAGTCAAAATGAACGAGGCCTGTGAAGGGGACATTCAGACCGTCTTCGCAGATGCTCTTTCATAAGTTCGTGATCTGGTCGCGTTCCAATAGATATTTTGGGAGTTCATTCCTGATACACTGAGGATTGAATAAAATACAGTCACTGATTAGGCACTTGGCATCCCTCAGATGTATCACGACTCACAGCGAAAAAAAACCTTATCAAACAGAAGTTATAAAATACCTAAGTTTCAAATTATTTATAAAAAAACTGAGATTTATACTACTCTATTTTAGAAGAAAAAAAATAAAAAAATAGTAAAAAGTCATGAAAACTGTCATTATTGGGCGAGCTGCATGTATCAGATTCAATAGCCCCCGATATATGGAGAAATCGCCTTCGTCTTTGATACTGAATCCTAGAGAGAGTGACGAAAGACAGATAGAAGAAAGAAGTGTGTGTTCCTACACAGAGCCTATCTTTATTATGCCTCTGAGAGATTCAAACGCCTAACTGAGGGTTAAGTATCACCTTCGACACACGATTGTTGTTTAAAATTATGAAGTTTATCACCAATTATCTTCGTGTTGTTTCAAGACCAACGTTAATATACTTTCCAATAATCAAGTTGTAAAAATCAACTAGAGGTTGTTGGTGTTTGAGGGATCAAGCAAAGATCAGCCATAACAAAATTTTAAACTCAAATTTTTTATCCCTTTACTTAATTTACTTTTTATCCCTCATGGTACGATTTCCGCAAGAATTTTTAATTTAAGGATTTTCAAAATTTTTTTGGTTGTATCCTATGTGCGTATACGATGTAAAACAGATTTTGTGCTCAAAATTTCATAAAAAGCTAGCCATTTAATTTTTTAAGGAAAAGAAATTTTTGAAGAGATTTTAAAATGCTACTCCTCCGACAAAAATTATGTACACGCATAAAATTTGATTTACAGGTACGTCAAATTATATTTAACAGAACTTGGTATGGGTTTTGCGATAACATGATTGGTATTCGTACAATACTTCTTTTTATGAATGATTATTGAAAATTCTCCTTAAAAATGTATAAATTCTGAGTTCAATTATTTAAAAAAAATAAGTATTGCTTTGATTCAAAAATGCATACCAACTTTTGTTACATGTACTATTAGCAATCGGTAAAAAAAATTCAAAGCATTAGGCACTGTAGAAAAAATGCTTTAGCATTTTCAAAGACAACCTAGTTGTTTTATCTTTCTCTGAGATGAGTAAGTTTAAAGTTTTGATTTGTCATAGAGATATGAATAAAAACGAACGTAAAAGCTATCATAATTCTGCGTTTTTTAAGTTTAGAGTTTTTAAATTTTGTGAGCTTATAGAAAAGTATATAAAGAATAATTTAGGCTAAAAAAATATTTTTGATTTTTTGACCGATTTTTGTCAATTGAATCGTACTGTGTCCCCTTAATCGACACAACTAAAGGTAGGAAATGCACTTAGTAAATAATTGGAAGAGCAATCACACACACACACATGGCTTAAGGCTATTAACATATAAGTATAATTTACTCCACTTACTCTTGGAGCACTCTTGATCTCTACGCTAGAATTCACAGTAAATATCTTTCTTAAATATGCGACTTCCGCTCAAAAATCTTAATCATAATTATCTGCATCCATCATCCAATTATCAGCAATAAACCATCCAGTGACTATCCGTCGACTAACTTCACGTACCTAAATGCCAACACTTAAATAGAAAAACTCACTTCAATAATTCAAGTCTTCTTCTTCGAGAGAAAATTTTCAACGGAACTTACAATTCAAAGGAATAATTTTACCTCAAGAGGGTTAATAGAAAGTCCACGGATAGACTCGTTACAAAGTATCGCATTTTAAAGCTGTTTTAATAAATTATAAATCCATTGTAATATAACACATTTCTAATATTTTAAGGAATTATGACCGTTAATTTACAAATTACCACAATTTAAGTTGTACTTACTGCAATAACATGTAATGCTATTCTGGTGAAAATTTCAAATAAACATTTAAATTACACTATGCAAAATTTAGATTCTTTCAGAAGATTGGAATTTATGGAGATATAGATGCTTCTATTTTTTTTAAAAGAATCTCCGCATTTTACCCATTAATATAAACTGCTAAAAGAATTTTAGTATTTTCTACGAATTTGAAAATATATTATTTAAGGCAAAAATTTATAATATTTAGAGGAAGAAATAATTTTTTTTTGAACTTTGTATTTTGCTTCAAGAAAACAGTTTATTTTCTATATTTTTACTTTTACTTAGATTTTGTATTTACTAAATTTAAAAAAAAAAAAAAAAAAACAATTTTTTAGAAATTAAAAAAAAAAAACTTTTACAATTTTTCTTTTAAAAAGAGCTTAATTGTGAGAAATTTGAATTGCGTTTACGATGTTTTTATTTTGCACCATTCTTTCATTATTTAAAAAAAATTCTGTTCATTAAATTAGGAAAACATTTCTTTCTCTCTCAATATAGTTTAATTAATCAACATTAATAAGGTACGGAAAAATTCTCTCAATTATGGAAAGTTTCAAATTTCTGAAAAATAAATACGAAAATATGTATTAACCCATATTTGTACTCTATTATTTATATTAAAATAAACTTCACCAAGAAAATATTTCATTAGAATTTTCCAATAAAGCAGCCATCAGTTTATTTTTCAAGCTTATGTATTTATTTTTTCAAGATTCCTTATTTTTTCTCGCATTAATAATGAATAGCTTTTTTTTATCTAGAAATATAGCTAATGTAAACATATAAAAACATAGAACATAATTAAAATGTGAAAAAGCTTTGTCTCGTACAGAAGTAAAAAAGAAAGTTATTTCATGATTAAAAAAAAACACTTTTTTCCCAACAGTTTAGTTTTTATATTTATAAAGTTTTAGCAATGTCTCCTCTTCAATTAGTCTATGTATATCAGGTTTTAATGCAGCTTTGAGTTATTACTTAAATATATTTAAAAAATGTTATTTTTTAATCTAAATTAAAATATAGGTCAATTTTAACCCTTAGGGTAACGATCTTATTTGATAGCTTGATAAATATTATTTGATAAATTTTTGAGCAATTTTAACCTTGAAAATGGTATGTTATCAATAATATACAGTCATACGTAGAAGCGCACGTACGCACACACACCACCACACAGAGTGATCTTTATATTTGTATTTAAAAATACATTCAAGATTTTTTTTATTTTTGATAAAAATACAGAGCTAATCCTAATTATCTTAACTTAATTCGAACAAACATTAACCCACACTTTATTACGTGTGCCATATGACTGTTTCAGTATTAAGTCCATCCTTCACTACCCCCAAAAACTCCTCATACGAAAGTGCCTATTTCCTAATTTATTTGAGACAAAAAATTACTTTAAGAATCTCTCAATAAGCACCAATCAGTCCAATGGGCCATTAAATGACCTAATTTAAACTCAATAGAAGATTTATAGGTGGAATTAGAATAAATTGAAATTCTTTACGATGTTCTTTTTAAAGATGTCAAATAGTAACATCGCCTTTATCTAACTATATCTCATTAAACTCTTAAGAAAAGTCATTTTAAGTAGAGAATGAGATGTTCCAGCATACTCTTAATTTTGTTTTTGTTCCTTGCTTTAGACGGATGACGTATATCTTTTAATAGTGATATAATTTTCTGGCAAGAAAAGGTTACGTTAACATTGTTAGAGTAAAACTGCTATAGATTGTACCCCTATTTTCATTATAATTATACATTCAAAAGAAGGAATTTCAAACTGTCATGATCTTAATATATTGCATCAAAAAGCACCAATGCGTTACTTTTAAAACGAAAGAATCAATTGGTAAAAACAATTATTTTTTTACTTAAAATATTTTTCAAGAACATTTTTCTTTTTTAAACTACCTTAAAAATCTGCTGTTAAATGTATATTTTTTGTGTTTTTTTAAATTCGAAAATGTATTAGTAATTCAACCTTAATTTAAAAAATCATACAAAATTTAAGTGTTTATAATGTTTATGCGTATATACGTACGCAGATAAAAACGCCCATAGCACTTTTTAACTGATTATTAATGAAATCTATTAATTATTCTTATATATATTTAAGATTTTTTACCAGTAATTACAGTACTCAATTTTATCTACAGTAATTGCTCTGTATATATTTTATTATTTATAAACTTAAATTTTTAATATTAAGGCTTTAAATTCGTGAAATAATTAAATTTATTTAATTGTAAAATTTTAAGAACTGAAATTTTAGGGAGAAATTTGATCATTTTTAAAACAGTTTTCTCTAACGGAATATACCGAAGGATACATTACATAAAATATATTGTGTAACAAGAGCTAAATAAAGTAAAACTACAGAAAAAATTTAGAAATGTACTCTGTACTCTTACTACCTCTATGCATAAAATTCGTTAAATTAATTAGTTCATATTTAAATATATATTTATCAAAAAATAAAAGGTATTTTTTTAAGTCTTTACTTCAAATTTGAATATTCAATTTCACTGTTTCCAATGGTTACCAACATATTTTGCAGGGTTTCCAGCTCTCTGTATTGGCCTTTGGTGTTTTTTAATGACGTATCATCACAACACTCATTGCTGGTCAGGCTATGGAGGACAGCAATACATCTGGCTGATAACAGGACCCATGATAGCAGCCTTGCTGGTAAGTTTCATCAGATGCCTATACATTTGATTTTATGTAAGTAGATATAACCTGCGTGAGTAAAATGGTTAAATGAGTACATGCTTATAGGTATTTTATATTATAAAAACATCTTGGTATACGTCTGATTTGGATGCATCTCACTTGATATACAGGGTGTGCGCGAATGCCGTGTACAAACTTGGAGAGGAGGTAGAGACCATCTTGAAGAGTCCTAATTACATAGGAAAGCATGGGCGGAAACGTAACCCTAACGAGGTGAAAAGATGCAAAGACCATAAGGCTACAATGCAGAATGTAGAGTAAAACGCTTTATTACATACAAAAACAAAACAATAATAAATTAAAAGTATGACATTAAAGCATCCTAGAAAGGGTTTGAAATTGTTGCCATTGGCATGCATGCATGCACGACACTGACGTTACATGGATTGGTGGAAATATTCGGAAATACCGGGTACTTCATGGATCGTAGAAGCAGCGATGGTTATTCACGCCACTAGGTCCATTTCAAAATAGATGGGTATGTCATCAATCACGGCTCTTAAAAATCCATGATCCACCAGGTTTTGAAGCACCCGTGCGACCGTTTGATAATTCGGTTGCTGCTTCGTTGGATATCTTTCCCCATACAACGGAACAGCAACACGTTAATTTCCGTTGGCTAGGTTGTAGATGAAGTAGATATCCACCAACTCTCGGCGTTCGGGGATGATCATGAACGATCTTGGTTTATAACGATTCATGTTCATTGCAAACTGTTCATGTCTGAAATGAGGAAACTACATTTTACGACCTTGCGAGCTCTCTTACAGTGCCACATATCGCTTTCCGCCCCAGCCTATGTAATTATGGCTTCTCACGAGGCTCTCTACCTCTCCGCCAAGTTTGTACACGGCATTCGGGGACACCCTGTATTGTCTGCCCTGTCTTGTTTGCATCAAAATATTTTTTTGGAATGTCACTAACTTTATTATAACCTATTGCATAAATGGGGAACCCGCAGTATCCCTGAGTTTCTTGTACGGTGTTTATAAAAGCTAGCACTTGTATTAAGTAATATTTAATTACATATATTGCAACAATTTGCAAATCAACGGAATTAAATAAAGAACGGAATGAATGTGTATATGTTTCAATAACAGTTTCTGGGAATAGTCAATTGCATATTTCAAATATTTAAACGCCACCTAGTTCAACGCGGCAAGACTACCAAACTTGTTATATGATCTCTGCATAAAAGCTATTTTCTTATTATTAATGTTGTGACTGACACCATGTACGTTAAAACGTATTATTATTTTTTTGCACGATTGGCATTTCAACATTAATGAAGTGTTTTATAAAGGTTTCTGTTGATTAAGATACAACAATTATATACTAAAAAAGGTGTAATGTTCTCGCATAAAATACTCGTCTCGTATTGTTAACTCCCATTGTGAAAAACTAGCGGTATCTATGAATTTAATAATTTTACAAAAAATTATAATTAATGATTAAAGTTTAACTAAATTAAGTTTTTACATTTATGTGAGTACAAAAATATTTTATATTGTAACTTTTTATGTCAATAATACATAAATAAGAATTTTATTAATATTTTTTATAATATTTCTATGTACTGTATCAAATTGTTAAAACTGTACAAAAACTATAACAATCTCATAAAAGTCGCATTTATAGGTACATCAACTTATGCAACCTTCTTTATTACTACATAATCTACATGTGGTATCTAATGGTAAAAAGGTCCTCCCCCCTCTAACATATTACATATGTTTCATTGACACATTCCTATCCTATTCTTATTTCATTTAGCTCTTAGAATGCTATTTCAATTATTCTGAACATTTCAACTGAGTTCTTATCACATGAAATAAAATGTTTTTTTGATAACTGAAGGGTGGATAAGAAACATAATAACATATTATTGCACTGTTTAATAGAGAATCTTCTTAAATAAAGTATACAACTAAAACCCTTTTTTTAGAGAAGTTGTTAGATTATTCTTGATTTAAAAAAAAAAAAAAAGACTTGCGTATAAAATCAAATAAAAATTTTAGTATACATTTATTTATAATATTTAAACATATTGTTAATCTTTCATTTTGTAGAGAGTAATATTGAAAAATAACACTAACATTTTTGATGATATAATAAAAATAGAAGTGAATTTTTACAGAACAATGTTTTACTCAAAAACAAACATTAAATTTGCGAAAGCTCCCCAATTAAAAAACTTAACATCATTTCTATAAATATAAACAAACATCCATATGAGAAAAAAGACGTTTTTTTAATTTTTATTCAAGGGGATATTGCAGAAACTGTTTTACTGTTACATTAATTTGCACCAGCGTTTCTCAATGTGTGAGGCGCGTCCCCCTACAGGTGCATGATAATTCTACCAAATGGGTGCGAGCATATTGAAAATTCCAAAAAAAAAAAAGAGATTATTTAAAAAAATTATTAATGTACCGAAAGTAAACAAACAAAATATATTATGACAAATAAAAAAATACACATTTGCACCGATATAATTCACTTATAAATGCATTTTATAATCAATTTAACAGTAGTAAAATAAGAATAGGTTTAATCATTACCAGTGACACCATGGGCTTGTCCATATATAAAATAACATACAAAAATTAACACTTAATTTGATAATTGGTATGGTTTATAATTAATCCCTTAACTGCTGATTAAAAGTTACGTGATTCGCTCCCCAATGCCATCGTTTTGCACGTAAGCGCGCATGTGTGATGTATTTGGGTGGGGGGGGGGATGAAAAAATTATAAATAAGTAAATCGTTCGCGAACACTGTCAAGATCCTTTTGTTGTATTCCAAAGCCTTCGGAATAATTTTACGGATAGCAGTGCACAGAGAAGATCGTACTACGGAAAGACGTATATATACGTCCGACGCAATGGAAGCTTTGGCTAAGCGAGATGTTTATATACGCCGGTGCCACTAAAGAGGTTAAAAGCGTATTGTAGCTTTAGCGTTAAAGTATAGTATTATTGTATTCAATATATTGTTATTGTATGGAGGGGGGATGAAGATTATGATTGAATATCGTGTGGCAAATATTGAAATTTTGAGAGAGAAGCGCTGCTTTGCCCTCATTTTATTATTTAGGCTATATAAAGTTTTAGAAAAAAACATAAAACTTGACACCACGAAGTAGAACTCTTGAAACTAAAAGGAGGATAATATTTAATAGATGTCAATAGCAGTTTAAATGGATATCCATATTGAAAATTAAAAATTACCAATTGTGTAAAGAGATCGCTGTAAAATTCTAAATGATCCCTTATATATGTTTTCCTTTTTTCATTTAAAATGACAGAGCTGAATTAAATTAAAAGAAATTTTACTTGAAGCTTAGTAATTTATATAGACATTCATAAGATATCAACAACGAATTTATTAATATTAATATTCGTAGAATAATATTTAATTAATCATTTAGTTATTTAAAAAGATTATTGCGCTATAAACAGAACAAAGGCGGAAATTAAAAAAAAGTTCCGAAAAACAAGTCAAGCCACCAAACTTGTGGGTAGTTCAAGAAATCTTACATAAAAACTTTTGCTAAGTAGCAAAAGAAAATTTACATTTCTTTTTTCTTTCTTTCCTTTTTCAAATAATGAAAGAAACATTATCATGCAAAACAGGAGAAGTGAAAAAAAATCAGCTATTCTTTTTTTTCGAGGGGAATCTGTTTAGAATTTTTTTTTTACTTCGTGAATATTAAGCAACCGTTATATGCATTTATATCGAATTCATTCCTTAACGCATTTTTTGAACGAAACTTGAACGGAATTTGTATCGCTAGTTCAATGTGTAAAGATTTATTTAAGTAAGTAGAACTTTTAAAAGCTACTTCGCGAAATTTTCTCGATTTTAAAGTTGAATTGTGCAATAACGTATAAAGGTATTGTGTATTTAATTTTTGAAATCTTACATAAGAACTTCACAAAGGCTATGATTTACGGCTAAATAAATGGCTTAAAAATTAAAAAATGCATTTTACATTTTCGGTACATAATTTTACCTCCACGTTCTAGATCTAATTGGGTCGAAAGATATTAAAAGTTATTTCTGTGTTTTCAGTCTCAAAATCAATGCCTTTACAATATGAAAGCCTTTTACACAGGTTTTTATAGATTTTATTCACAGGTCAACAGTTTTCTGTTCCCAAAGAATTTTGTGTAAGTTAGTGTCTTGAGAGTTCGGCTGAATATTCTCTGATATTTATTGTTCTCTGTCCAAAGTGCCATAATACCAATCGTTGTAAACGGGCTTACAAGGATTGGACACTACTAAGGAAATTCCTTTTGGTACAAGACTTGTGTAATGGTAGTACTCCTTTATGGTGTTCAACCCTCAATGTATAAGCACAGAATGGTCAGTCAATTCGTAGAAAATAGCCTTCGAAATTCATGCTTAGCTCTTATACAATTAAGTTTTAATTATCTTTAGTGAAGCAACGGCACAGTTGGTAGTGCACCTGCTTTTTACCCGCGGGGATAGGGTTCGAATTATGCTACCACAACTTTTTTTTCCAATTCATTTAATTGTTTTTTAAAATTAAATAAATTTATTTAAAAAAGTTAATTAATTATTAAATAATATTTTATGTAATTATTTAGTATTTTATAAAGTAAAATGTTTACTGGAATTATATAAAATTTATACTGTACTTTATGAATTTTTTAATATTAATAAATAATATTTATAATAAAATATATTATAATAAGTATTAAATGATATTTTATATAAAAATTAGTTACAAATAGTTTTATATTGTGAAATACAATACATTATTATTAAATGAATTGTTTTACAATTAATATAATAAAAATAATATGCCTTTTTTATATATTATTAATTAATTTATTTTTTAATTATATAAAATATCTAATAAGTCCTTTAAAAATTATTTAATTTAAAAATATAATTAAATGAATTGAAAAAAAGTTGATCACACGATTTGAACCTTATCCACCTGCGTAGAAAGCAGGTGCACTATCAACGATGCCACTGCGTCACCTGAAACAAATAAAACTTAATTGTATAAAATCTAAGCATGAATTTTGAAGGCTATTTTTTCTGAATTGACTGGTCATTCGACGCTAATACATTGAAGGTTGAACACCCTAATGGGGCACTACTGTTACACCAAGTCTGGTCCCAAAATGAATTTCCTTAGTCCTGCCCTTCTCTTGTTAGAATCGATTGCGGCTTAGATTCTAGTAAATATGGTAACTGACTGCCAACAGAAGTTACGAATATGTGAGCAGTTGTGTAAGTGGAACGCAAAGGATCTTAACAGTAGGTCTGTGCGCAAAGAATAAATTTTAATACGTTGTATAGATAAGATAAAAGATCTAAGCATACTTGATCCGGGAAAATATCCAAACCCCAATGAAAGTATTCATCCATCTAGGAAATGCTGCAGAAACAAAGACTTTAATGAGATACTGTTTCAAAATTGCACTGTGAGTACGCTGTTTCTAATAAAATAATGCTTATAAGATTCAACTGTTTTGAACAATATTATTTTTATGAAATTGGTTATTGTTGGGTAGTTTGCATTGCAACAGCGGAAAGACATCCCAAAGTATTAGAAATCACTCTGTAATTTTAAGATGGCCAATGAAAATTACCAGCTTCACACCATCCAGAATCATCTCTTGTGATAAAATACAATTACTATCGTTCCAAGAAGTTTCGTCGCAGTACATAATATGGCCAAATATTAACACAGATAGGGAATGTCAGCACTAGGTCCTAAACGCGTGGGAAAATATTGTCTCTCCTTATGAGCACAGATTCAGAATGGTACATTACGATGTCCGAGTTTAAATACAGCACAATTCACATAATATGATGAACCTTTCTGGAGAGCTGTGAGGATATTATTTTGTTCGGCAAGCTATTTATTTGGACTGAAATGGTAAGTCTCCTACAGATTGTTATCTATTGTTGTGTTGTTGTTTGTAATGCCACCTGTCTGACGGTGTCAGAGCGAGGCCACGAAACTCATTGTGGCAATTGACTAGATGTACGCCTGTCATTAGCTTTTAGCTTTGAGCACCATGCAAGTGACAGTACGATTTTGCACGGTTCATACACGATAGATGGCGACACCACCTATCTCCACCTCCACAATTTAGGCATATTCTACAGCACTCTGCATCCGCGGTTTCTGCTATGACCGCTCACAAGACTTTCGGACCCACTGATTTAACTAACGCGTACTCCATGTGTACTCGGAGGGTATTTGATGGCATCGGGCATCGAACCCAGGAGTCCGATGCTCTAACCATTAGGCTACCCATGGTCCTTGTTATCTTGATACCCTAAATAACCATGCATCAATTTTTATGCGTCTTTCGAGGTCCAGCGGAATATTTTCCTTTAAAAACATTATGCATTATGCCATTACTTTTGTATCTGAATTGATTGATATAAACCTATAGACATGGTCTTGCTTATTTAGAAATCCTAGTTAAAGGATCGTAGTCCCATCGGACACAAGTGGAATGCAATCGAGAGATAATTTTGACCCAGTTACCTCACTACATCAAAGCTTCGTATATTGTAGGATATTGTAGATTGGTAGTAAGTTCGCATGGTTTTTCAACAAATTCAGTTTTTTGTCAAGTCCAGAGGTCCCGAAACTGATTTATCTCATAGATTACATGCCGTGTTGTTCATTAGGGGTGGACCCCTGCTTATATAGGTGCTGGTGTACCCCTGCTGACGTAGTACTAAATATCTTACTGTAGTGAAGTGTATTGTTAAAAACATAAAAATACATGTTAATTTTAAATATTTATTAACTAATATTGATTAAAATTTAGTATCTGTCACATAAATAAAAACGCGAAAAGCAAATAATCATTTTATAAAACAATCTAAAACAATACAATATTTCCTTACTTTGTTTTAAAAATATCTATTGTATCTTGGCGAAATAAACGGGCTGTCCGATTCTGTTATAATCTTTTGTCTCATTTCGGTACATATGGAAGGATGGCAGTTTTATAAATATATGAGATAGCCCCCCCCCCCTGTGTCGTCCTTCGGAGTGTCTGCACAATAGTTGGCACACAAACACCAATCATGCATTTTTACGTTTTTAAATAATATATTTTTGAAAAATATATTATAGGCTCCTTTTTTAACTGTCATTACATAAAGTGCCTCTAACGTGTTTATTGACTTTAGATATTATTTTGAGATATATTCTTCAAAGTATGTGTATGGAATGGGGTTCCATGAAAATACGTGGCCGCGGTATTTAACTGGTATAGGTATCTGGTCATGGCTAGCGTGTCATGAGTTCGATCCCAGTTCCACTGAAGACCCGCCGTGTAGGGGTGCGATGCACGTTAAATCTGTCGAGAGCTCAGACGTCCTCCCGTTGGTGTGGTGTGGTAGTTAGGAGAGGGGGTGCCAGCTTAGGTGTCGTCCGTGTCACTTGACCATGGTTCAAAATTACGCAGACCGTCGCCAAAAGCCCTCGTGTAGATGAACAGCGCGACGTTAATATTCACTCACCTACTCTACGAAAATACGTTCGAGTTCTAGGGGTTCCCATGAGTTGAAAATTTTAAAGTCCCTTGGTGTAGATAATAGATGTATGATCTTTTGTTTAATTAAGTATTATGTAAGTAAATAAAAGTAACATCTGTGCACGTTTGAAAACCAAAATTTAAGTCACGACTTGCTTAAATGTAGAACCCCATTTACACTTCAGGGACACCCAAAATTTCCCCCGCTAACAAATTTTTTCCCGCTACGGGTCATTCTCGACCCATAGTGGTTGATATAGACCAATTTCGGAATTGGTGTAGTCCATAAAAACCAAAGAACATTTGAAAAAGAATGTATAATTAAAATATATTTGGTGCATAAATCAAATATTCGTTCCTCTACAATACAGAAAAACATATTTTGTATTATTACCATACACATTAGTTTTTAATAAGATGTATTATTTTTTGTGAAAATTTATGTTTTAATGAAAGGTTTGTAAATGAAAAAAAATTAAATGAGCATCGTTTAAGCAAATAAAAATATTTTAATTAATGTGGCAGCCGATTTATTTCATATTTTATTGATGCACATGTGAAATATGAGCATTAATTAAGACTTACTTCAAATACCTTATTAATTTAATTAAAAATAATTGTTTGAATAAAAACAATATTTTTTTTGAATTAATTATTGTTTTAAGCAGCTGGCAAGAAAAAAATCAGATGTTTTTAAAATATTTTTCTTAACGCAAAAAAATAATTGTCACAGCAAATAAAATTTAAAATTTACTGAGATGAAAAGAGTGTGCATTTTCTTTTTCTGAAAAGTTTTTATAAAAGCAGAAAGAAAGAAAAAAATTGTAGTATTACTTATATATTTACTTTTTAAAGTAGTGTACCGTTTTGAAAGTACATGCGATTTTAAAAGAACTGAAATAAAATGCGAAACAAGCATGTTTCTGTTTCATATTCTTTAATGGGCTTCAAAAATTTCTAAGGTATTTTTTTTACTGTGGATGAATAGTTTTATACATCTTTTTCCTTTTTCTAAAAAATGTATTTAAATAAAAAAATATCATCGTTTTTCAGAAGTTTTTGTTTCATATTTTGTTTGTAAAAAGTTTAAAGCGCTGCTATTTTTTTCTTTTTTAATAATGCGTTGTTGACAGATTTTATTTAGTTTTTTAGATCACAAAAGAGTTGAAATAGTTGCTGTGTATTCTATATTTATATATCTTGAATTCCAGATCTTAGACGTATAAGATAATAAAGGCAATGAATTTTTTTTTCTTTCATTGAATATTATTCTGCAATAAAAGATGAATATATTATTAACGATATTTAAATGAAAGAAATTTTTAGAAAAAAAAGCTTAAAATGTTGCTGAACATGGCAAAGAGAGATTTTTCATTGAAAACCTATTCTTATTTTTTTCAAAATATCAGAATAAATAAAATATTAAAAAAGATCTTTCTCCTTTTCAAACTTTATGAAATACTTTTAGGATTGGAAAATAGTTCTCTATCGATTGGTGTAAGTGATTTTGAGATATGCGGAGTTTCGAAAATTTTGCATTGTCAGATATTTGAGAGACTAATTTAGCATCTTACACACACAATGCATTTCATAACTTAGCAATGCTCAAACAGTATTTTATTAAATTTAAAAATTTGGGCCATTATGATGAGGAATCTGCAAAAAGAAGCAAACGGCTAATTAAGAGAGAAAAATTAAGGTATTTGACTACTTGCGACAGCTTTTTTTCAAAAAAAAAAAAAAAATGGAGATATGAGGGATTTTTTTAGTGGTTTTTAGATTTGATTAGTACCTACATTTTAAAAAAAATATGCTAAAAATAAGAAGAGAAAAAATTATTATTACTGAAATGGGTAAAAATTTACAAAAAATAACATAAACGCGGCCCATTCTGTATCAAAGTTTACGGAAAAATTTTAAATTTTTCGACTCTGATGTGTTGCTGTGTTATTTATTTTTGAAATGGCTTTCAGGATAAGAAATATTTTAATTTTTACAGAAACAAGATCACTTTATCTTAGATATTATATGAAATTGCTTAAAAAAACAGTGATTATATTCACATAAGGGACTGTAAATATTGTAAAATCAGCGATTGATAAAACCGAAGGTTAAAACACTTCCACTATTATACAGAACATGCACAAAAACTTTCAGTTAATTATTTTCTAAACTTTTTTAGCAATTGCTGACCCCATTTGAGCATTTAAAAAACACATTTCGATTAAAACGCGCTTTAAAATATGACACCTTGCTTAAATTAATGGCACTTGTAGTTTTTGTTCTAGTGAACGGAAAATAATAAACTTGGTATTTTTATAAAGCTAATAAAATAGCCTATAAAATAAAATTATTAAAAAATTGTCAGTTTGTGGTAAATTTCATAATTTTAATGTAGTCGGATACCTTATGGTCAATTACATTAAAAGTTAATAAATTCGAAAATATTGTAATTTAAATTCCTTAGAACCATTAACAAAGTCTTTTCGCAAGAGGAGAATTACGAACATTTTTTTGGAAATCGTTCTTTTTTATTTTATTACTTCATATCTCGTTATCATCTGGTAGTGAATCGAAACTACTGAGTTCACTGTAGTCTTTATGAATTTAAATATTTGGATGATTAACAAATATGTATTTTGCTTCACTTCATTCTTGATAATTCAAGTAGCTTACGAGTCGCTTTTTAAAAACGATCGTGGATGCGTTAGCCTATTGGTCATGGTCATGAACTAGTGGCCGGCGTGTCATGAGTTCAAGTCCAGTACCACTGAAGACCTGCCGTGTAGAGGGCCTGATGCATATTAAATCTTTCCTGGCTCAAATCCTCATTTTGGGGTGGTTTAGAAGCTAGAAGAAAGGGGTGTCGGGTCAGATGTCGTCTTCGTCACGGGACTGTGGTTCAAAATTATGAGGTCCGTTGCAAATAGCCTTAGTTTTACTTTAAAGTGCGACAGTAATTAACACTCAAATGTTTTTTAAAAACGATCGAGATTATGTAATTTTTTTTACGAGTTTAAGTAATTCTGGAACATAATTTTTCAATTTTTGAACGAGCTTATGTAATTCTTGAACAAATTTATACCATTTCTGAACGAGTTTATGTAATGTCTAAGCAAGTTTATACAACTCTGAATGAGTTTATGCCAGTGGTTCTAAAACTTTCAATATTTGCGACCCAATATTCAATCATTTTCATCGCGCCCCCATTCCATACAATAACAGTGTATTCAATTCAATAATACTATAAGATGATGTTAAAGCTACAATACAACATTAATCTCTTATGTACCACCGGCGTATATAAATGTTTCGCTCAGCCAAAGGATTATTTGCCCCGGATGTATATATATGTCTTTTTAAAGTACTACCTTTTATGTGCACTGCTATCCATAAAATTCTTTCCAGGGTTTTGGAAAGCAATAACAGGACTTTGACAGTGTTTGCGAAGGATATACTTATTTTAGATGATTTACTTTTATATATTTATTCCTTTTCTTCACAGAACTCCCATCCCAATACATCACATGCACACGCCTAACTATAAAACAGTGAGATTGGGGAGCGAATCACGTAGCTTTTAATCGGTATTTAAGGGAATTATTATAAACCGTACGAATTATCAATATAAGTGTAAATTTTCACATAAATGTATACATGAAAAGCCCATGTGGTTACTGATAATTGTTAAATGTTCTAAACTTAGTATTGTTAAACTAATTATAAAATACATTGTGCAGTAGTGATGCATTATTAAGTGTATTGTATCAGTGCAAATGTGTATTTTATTCTTCATTATGAATAATGTATTTAGGGCATTTACTTTCAATAAATTAATTAGTTTTTAAAATACTCTTTTGTTTTCGACTTTTCAATATGCTCGCACCAACCTTGTAGAGCTATCACACCCCCTAGGGAGGTGCATCCCACACTTTTAAAAGCGCTGGTTTATGCAATTTAGAATGAGTTCATGTAATGCTTATTGAATTTATTCAATTTTTGAACGAGTTTATGTTTGAACTTGTGTATTTGTTAAGCGAGTTTATATTTTTATTGAGCCACCCATCCATTATAGTGGTTAGTAACGCTGACTGCTGTGCCGTAAGACCTGGGTTCGAATCCTAAAGAAGGCATGGGTGTTTGTAAATGTATAGTGCCTTCGCGGCATGGGGTACTCTAAATAGCCGTAGAGCCGCAAGTACTCACATGAGGTTGGTGGAAGGAGAAGAGAAGTGGAAGGCTCTTAATTACCCTCCTGATGTTCTCCCGCAAAATTGGGTTGAATCGAGCAAAATCGCCCTGTCACCTGTATGGTGCTCAAAGCTAGGTTAACGGCAGGCATAAAAATCTAGCACTCCGTTGCGATGAATTTCGTGAACCTTAATCCGATGTTACTGTCGATCGTGGGGCGTAAGTAACAACACAAGCAACATATTATGATTGAAAAACTTAAAACTCACAATCCCCCAAATTCTCCAGTAAAACGAGCTCGAAATAAACTAAAATGCTTCTTAAAATATAAAAGAAAGAAATCGAGCAAATACAACTAGCAACTATGCATTTAAAGGGGGAGGGGTGGTCTTATACATTTTCGACATAAAAGTGCAATTTTTGTACATCCATGTATTTAATAGGGCATATAAAATATTTTATTCGTCAACAAAAATACGAAAGGCTTTACTTGAGGTTTCCAAAGAGCTTTTATGTATACTTCTTCCCTTTTACCATTCTTATAAAATTCAAAAGCTTTTAAAATTCATTCACCATTTTCATCAAGAATGTCTATTAATGGAAAATATATGTATTTGTCGAAATATTTCCTTCCACATTTGCAAGCTAATAAGTGATTATGTTTCTTGAAACGGTTTTGAAGTATTTTTTTTCCCTCAAAAATACTCTTAAATACTCTTCTACTTGCTTCATGACAGCCGCGACGAAAGCAGTCAAGAAGCTTCGTCGATGTCTTTTCCTTATTCCTGCACTCAACTTAAACATTTTTATATTTTTCACACAAGGAAATCAATTTTCTTGAAATGAAGCGAGAAAGTTTAATCTTAAGGAAAGTTTGTAACCATTTGAGTCGAAGCCAATTTCTTATTCCTGGAATCAAAATTTGAAATACGCGAAAGTTTTAAAGTTAAATTAGGGAAGATGTCTTTAACCTTAGAGAAATACCTTTTAGTTGATGGATTTTAGAGCTTTTAAGGAAAGTGACGACAATAGAAACTTACATTGAGATCTGTTGATGGGAAATATAGGTGATAGCTTTAGTGTCTCAGTAATGGAACATTAATTTCTTTATGTATCATACATCCTTATATATATAATTCAAGAAGAATGTAATTTTAATAAGATGTATACTTTACAAATACTGAGCGAAATACGCTAATGTTTGTCATATACGGTTAAATTTTTCCCCAAATCTTATGTTTAAGTTATGTTTACATAAAGTTCAAAAACGCTAGAGCTTGCTAAACTATCATTTACGGGGAATATCAAATATTAAAACAAGATATCAATCATTGGCATGGCCAAGAAGTTTTAGTGCGTTTTTCACATGTTGAATTTTACAATAATGCAACTAATGAACTTTTTACTAACAGAAAGTAGTGTACTGTTCCACTCCTCTAAATGTACTACTATTGAGCTGAAAAGAAAAAATTCTGGGAAAATTTTGTGGAAAACTCGGGAAAATTTTGTGTAAACTCAATGAAATTTTGTGTAAACTCAGTAAAATTTGGGATAAATTTGGTAAAATCCCGAGATATTCAGGAAAATCTTGTGGAAACTCGGGAAAATTTGGAATATTTTATGAAAAATTTGGTACGATTTTGTTGAAAACTAGGTAAAATTTGAGAAAATTTTGTTATAAACTAGCGAAATTCAGGAAAATTTGTAGGAAAATTCGGGAAAACTATGTGAAAATTTAAATATGATTCGGCTCATCTAGGGCACAAATGCGACCCAATGCCGAAAACACCGAGGTCAATGGGTTGCTTATTGGCTGAGAGAAAGGTACGACAAAATATGGAACGAAGACGAAGATGAAGACGAAATTTGCGTCCTAATAGCGCTTTTGTTCCACTACGTGAAAAACGCGCTAAAAAGAAGAATTATGTAGTTTTTAAAAGCAATTTATTATACTTTAAGTAATTTACATGCATCTGAAACAAATATTTTGTAGCTAAAATCACTAAATTCAACTAAGTCGTTTTTTCATTACCTAGTTTCAATTATTTAAAGGCATATATATCTTTAAGGGATTATATAAAGCTTTTAAGGAAAGCATTATTTGAGGTCATATATGCTTTTAAGGAAAGCATTATTTAATGGCATATATGCTCTTAAGGAAACTATTATATAAGGATATGTAAATCTTTAAGAGAAACATTATTTGACATATAAATCTTTAAGAAAAATATTATTTGACATATAAGTCCTTAAGAAAAGCATTGTTAAAAGATGTTTAAATCTCAAAGGAAGTAGTTATTTTAGAATGTAGAAATGTAGAAGGAAAATATTATTTCAGGACATATAAATCTTGAATGAAAATCATTATTTAAAGATATATAAACCTTGAAAGAAAGCATTATCTAAAGATATAAAAAATCTTGTCCAAATAGAATGCTATCTACCTCTTGGATCTATACAAAGTATTGAAACTTTGCTGGATTAAATTTTAAATTATTCAGTGGTCAAATTATTCAGATTAAAATCTGATGCAATATTTTTTTAATTTAAAAATTACCTTTAGAAATATGATTATTATTAATTATTTTTTGTAAATTCGTTTTTAAAGAAAACATTACAATAATTTTATACACATATCTCAGAGATAATAATATGGAGATGTAAGTAACAAAGCAACTTCATGAAAACTTTTGCACGATTTGTTTGCCCTAAGCAGTGGTCTCAATAAATTTACACATTGAGCTCATCCACCTTATGCTACCAAACACCGTACTACTGCGCGTGATGCTATTCTGGGCACATTCATCTTTAGCACAAGTTAACATTCACTTTAAATTCTCTCACACGAACAGCTTAATTGGCTAAACGCGAACTATGATGTATTCCACGAAAGTTCTTTCCTGGCTCTGAAAGTTTTACTATCGCTGCTGTATTTATCCCGTTATCACACATGTCCACAATTTACACTGGAAAATTTTATATGTGAAAATTTATTGTAACTCAGTCAATCCTATAACTAACAATTTAATATCATTCAAAAAAGTCGTTGATCAGCTAGTGTTTTCAGTTTAAGCCAGTGCTTCTCAAACTTTCAATACTGGCGACCCAATTTTCAATCGTAATTTTTATCGCGCCCCCCTTATACAATGATTAATTATAAACCGTACAAACTAACAAGGTACGTATTAAATTATGTATATGTCATTTAAAGTAATATATATTTTAGGTAAAAGGTTAATTATTATGTTCTTTTTCTTTCTCTAATATTTAAATTGGAAAATATTGCACACACACACAAAATGTGATATTTAATTTAAGATTTATTTTTTCCATCATCCATTTCTAAAAGTACAAACATCATTAGAAAATAGTCTAGTCCAACGATACTCAACCTGCGGCCCACCGGGCCTTTTTAAGTGGCCCAGTCATAACACATTGCTCTATTTGGTGGGAAATTCTTTGTTAAAAAATCAAATGTATCACTTTTGCTTTTTGCTGCCGATGTGGTATGGGTGCGAATTGATATATTTTTTTCTAATTAGTGATAATAGATCATAAGTTTGTAAAGTATCTTTGAATTTCTAAAAGCTTTTGAAAAACAATTTTAAGCTTTTTATCTTGTTTAGTACTTTTCTTTTGCGGGAATACTTCATACATAAATGACATATTTTTTAATGAAAATAACTAAAAAATGTGCTAGATTTAGAAATTAGATTAGTTAAGCGTCTCTCAAACTTTGGGTGCATCTTACTACGGGGTGTGATAACTCTACAAGGGGGGCATTAAGCGTATTAAAAAGTTAAAGGCAAAAGAATTTAAAAAAATATTAATTTTCTGAATGTAAACAAATACATTTCGACATAATAAAAAATAAAACACACATTTACACTGATATAATGCACTTATCAACGTATTAATTCTACACAATGTACTTTATAATTATTTTAACAGTACTAAGTTTAGAACAAGTTTAATAATTACCAGTGACCCCATGGACTTGTCATATCTAAAATTGTATACAAAAATTCACACTTATCTTGATAATTTGTACGGTTTATATTATAATTAACTTCTTAAATGCCGATTAAAAGTTACGTGATTCGCTCCCCAATGCTACCATTTTTCACTTAGGGGGAGGGAGGGCGTATGTGATGTTTTGGAGGGAAGAAAAAGAATAAATAATCCAATGCCCTGAAATAAGTAAATCCTTCGCAAACAATGTCAAGGTCCTTTTATAGCATTCCAAAGCCTTCAGAGTAACTTTATGGGTAGCAGTACACAGAAAAGTTCGTACTTCGGAAAGATGTATATATACGTTCGGGACAATTAACGCTTTGGCTGAGCAAGTCGTTAAAAAAAACGCCGGTGGCACTTAAAAGGTTAAAATCATATGGAAGTAGGAGGGGAGATAAAAAGAATGATTATAAGAGGTGTGACCCAATGTAATAAAGGGACACGCGGGGAATGGGTTTTAACTAAGTCCACTATTTAACTAAACACATTTATTGGACAAAAAAAACATTAATATACATAACTAGAGGACTGATTACAATTCAAAGGGATCGGAACGCATGCTCATACGTCCGTACAGTTTCGAAGTTAGGCCATCACTGAGATAGTTCAAGCGCTAGAGGGCGTGAGTCTTTCTGCTGGTAATATGTGAGAGGGGGGCTACATGATTGAATATTGGGTCGCAAACATTGAAAGTTTGAGGAGCACTGGATTCGTTTGTTATTTAATATGTATACATATATAATTGTATATAGTACATCTCTCTATTTATCCAACATTAAATAAATACATCAAGCAAAAATACAATAAAATAATAATACAACGTAGTAAAATATTTGTCAAGACAATACTACTCAATTGCTCAAGATTAGGACTAAGCTTCCAGGGTTCAGCATGCTTTTATAGCACCCTCCTTATATTCTTAATTTTGTCAATATTACTGAGTAGGAATAAACATTAAAGGTGAAAGTACATAACTCGAATTAATGTGTAAAACCATAAATTAATGTAAAGGTAATTAGTTAAATTAATGTTAAAAATTATATTGCATTAGATTCTAAAAGTAATATAATAGTAAACTAGTTACCTCATTGCATTATAATTATAAAACATAGCATGTGACGTGTCAGAAATAAGTGATTTCTTAAAATAAATTTTTAAAATAAATAGAAGTTATACATTTAGTAAGTAGGGAAATCATTTTAGAAACTTTTAAATATTTTTTAAAAAGGAAAAATAGAACGTTTATTTTAAAACGATTAATTCTCATGTAGCATCATTTTAAATAGATTGTTACAGTTTTAAGTAATAAATCTATTCAACTAAAAATGTATTTACATTTAAATTTTCTAACAATCTGTCTATGTCGTAAAATATTTAAAAACTTTGTAGACTTATCAAAATAACTTCCAGTCCACACACTGCATTAATCGATACATCTTTACCAAAACACAGTGATGCAACTATTGGACATTTCAAAGCCTTCTGCAACCCTACAAGTATCTACCGATTAAAGGAGATACTGTCATATTTGATTTGAACGTGACCAAACAATCGAACCAAATCATTTGAAAGCGAAATGTAAACACATCCCAGATAAGTAATGGAGTTAGTTTTGGGCTCAAATGAGCGATAGCCTCAACATTGTGTTATCTGTGACTTTAATTGTGCAGTCAGTAGTTTCAGAGTCATTACCATACAAATTGAGTTTAGTTCGACTCTGCTTCAGTGATGTATTGTGGCGATGATTCATAGGATAATACGCAAATCACGTTATTCAATGCATTTTACTGATTCACTGGATGAATGATAAACTATTTTGAATTATTCATTCGAATTTGAAATCGAATTTTTAAAGGTATACCAATGTTGTCATGGATAATTTCTAGAGGTTTTCTGAAATTAATGATGTAATTAGGATTTCTCTATAATGGGGAAATAATTAGCTTGTATCTTTCAAAACGAAACTGTGATCTGAATGTAAGGAAACAATGGGTTCTAATTTTTCCATAGATATTTTTTTCTCTCATTACTTCTCGAATAGTTTAATTTTTTTTTCAAATTTAAAAATGTATGCTCAAATATCACTAAAATATGTAAGTCGTAGAATTTTGTTGATTTTTTAAAAAATAAAATAGCATTTCTTTATTTGATATGCATAAAAGGAGTTTCAAAAATGCATAAAAGGAGTTTCAATATGAATATATATATACATAAATGTACGGGGAAAGTGGATCCGTTAAGTATACTTAACCCTAATTTTGCTGGTCCTAATTCAACAACAGCTTTAGAAATCAAAATAGGTCTTCCATTTTAGTCCATAGACTCTTTTGGTTTCATCCATTTTTAAGTTCTAACTCTGATTCCTGTTTTACATACGTTTATTTGAATCTAGTACAATATTCATTCCCACCATTTATTTTACAGTTATGTTTCTTAGAATCTGGTTTCCATCTTTTAGCTTTGTTGCTTGTATAATTTTGTCTTGTTATTTTTCATTTTATTATACTATATATATATATGCAATGTTTCACTCCTATGCTTCTTTACTGCATCATCTTTGCCTAGACAGCGAATAAAAGCTCATATAGATCCTCCTTATTTAAATAGTTCTTTGGTTTCTGAAGTAGTGATAGATACATCGAATTTCTTTTGCCAAATTTGGTGACTTAGGAAGAATTGAGGACCAAATGTTCCACTTAGTCTGCCAATAATTTAACTCTTACTTACTTAGCATTATTAAAGAGTATTTTTTCATTGCCAACAAATAGTCTTCCCGGGTACAATGCACTTTTGGCTGAGAAGCAAATAAATTGGAAATTTCCGTAACTGCCTCTCTGTATATAAATATTCATCATATGTGTGAAAGAAATTCTTTTGCAAAGAACAGTGATGTATTATGGCGATGTCAATGTTTTTATTGAAAGTAAGCATGTGTGTGGTTAAGATACAGATAATGAATTGATCAAAAATGTTCAGTCTCAGGACTTGTCAGTGGATAGCAATTGCATATTCAAAGTTAGTATTTGATAAACCACTCCGTACTTATGTATTATCGAAACAATGCCAACGTTCAAGATATTTCGCCTAGTTGGCAACCCCATTTCGTATGTGTCCACGCACTGAATCGGTAACCATGTGCTTCTTTTCATATAATGTCGCCAAAATGGTTGCGATAATACGCAAGTACCGACCACTCCTTGATGTGATAGATAGTACGTCTTTAATGTGAGTTTAAAATATTCCTAATCTCAGCTTAGAATTCATCCTTTCAAGTAATCAATTGTTGTTCAAGTTCTTTGACTATTTAGACTGCGCAAATAATGAGTTCTATCAGGGACTATTCCAAATATGTCTTTTCTCTTTCGTATACATATGCATATACATACACATATAAGAGTACTTTTAAAAAGTATTCTTCATAAATCAATTGTGAACCACAAAAACTAAGAGTATGAGTCCTCTGTGATTCTCTATATTATAATTTCTTGCCTCATTAATAACTACAATGAGTAATTGTTCAAAATAGTTGTAATTACTTTCATTGAACAAATAAAATAAATTTTTTTTTGTGGAATACCACTTTGGCTTAAGTAAAATAAAAACTCAATTAAACTTGTCCTGTATGCCTTTCCCTTGAATAAGCCTTTATAATGAAGCACGTAACGTAAATTTGTTATTTCTTTTAAATTTGTAGTAAGATAAATGAACTATAATAATAATGAACTAGTTAAAAGGATTTTTATTTAAAAAATTCTCTTCAAAGTAAACGAAAGTTTGAATAGTTAATTTACAGTGATTCATTCATTTCTTTTCAATGAATGAGAATAAATTTCTACTTTTGTAATAACGCTCTAATAAATTTTGTTATGTTTTTGGCAAGTAGTTTGACCAACATCCAAAAGTAAATAGACATTTTTTATTCATTACATTATTTTAAGTATCATTAATCAAATGTATGTAATTTATTGCTTCTTAGATAATTTACATTAAATATAGTTTGAATTTTTGGTAGATGTATATTTACGCAACTCTATTCATCAAAAATAATGTTTCAATAGTTTATAAATTTTTATTTATTTTTAAAGAGCTCAAAACTATACGTCGTATATCTATCTATCTATATATGCATTTAAAAAATTTTTTGTACAATACAGTTAAAAATAAGTATTTACATTCTACACAATATTCATATGTTATAATTCCCCCAATTTTGTCCTAACGGAACGTATTACACCAGCTCAAAAAAAGTAGGAAAGCAAGCAAAAAAGTGAAGAAACTATAAAGCTATAGTCCTGCATGGGCATAAAATGGAGAATTTAACTGTAGCAAAACGCAGTACAGGCAAAAAGAAGCAAAAAGCATGTAATCTGTATATTTGCGAGGATCCTCTTGGGGAAAAACTATCTCTTTAAATATTGTTTTATTGAAAACTTTCGCCCGAAAAAGAAGTTTATATGAATCAGGGCTTACATTTAAGTATTAACTTTTAGGTTCGAGAGAGAATGAGGTTAGGAGTTAGATAATAGAAGTTAGTGGTTAACGTATAGGAATAGAAAGCTAGTCGGGAGTGATTCATCGATTAGTTACTTAATATTTAAGATTGATAATTGATGGTTTGGTCAGTGAAATATATTCGAATTAGATTGGTGTCGACTAGAAGCCGAATAGCTGAGATTAAAGTTAGGATTATTTGGAAAGTATGTTACCAAAACGTTCCAAAAGTAAGTGATTCAATTCATAATTAAATATTAAATATATTTCTGCTAGAGGGGAGATCATGGGGATTTCCCCATTGTCGATGCACTCTTGGATTGGGGGTCGTATAAAAACACCATTTCCCGTCTCCAGTAACGTAGAAAAGAATATTTGTCAACAGTCGATATTAAGTCACCAACCATTTCCATTCGAATTACCATAAGGTAATTCGAATGGAAATGGTTGGTTTGGTCTTCGGTTAACGTGCGTGGAACTATGTGTTAACACACCCTATGCATATCACGATCCTTAGCCAGTATCCCTTGATATGAGGCCGTGGATATCCCAATTGATTCTGTTATTTAAATTATTGTTTGAAACCTGTTCCTACGTACCACCGCAGAAGCCTTTTCAGCGTTTTGAAAGGTGCAAAAGTCAGCAGGATGCTCAGAGAGTTAGTAATATTCTGCACTTTCCTTGCCGTCTCTGAAACGTCGATGCCACTCAAAGCTTGCATTTGCAACAAAATGTCCAGCACATGTCTTACACATTTCGTAAGTATTTCCTAACACTTTTTGCCAAGCGAAAACAAAATTTGATATGCATTCACTCTCAACAAACGCAATTTCACATAATCGCCGACTACTAAATGCAAACTCGCCTTCAAAATACGACGGCTTGGCTTGCCACCGACCACGTAATTTGGGACAAATTTTTTTAGAAATGGGGAAGAACACAGCGACACAGAAACATTATCGTAGTCACTCAACTGCAATATATATATATATATATATATATATATATATATATATATATATATATTGCCTTTTTCTTAGCTAGGTCAAAGGCAACTCACGTTTCTAGATTATAACGATCCAAAAATAAATAAATGTTAAAAAAAATTTGTCCCAACATAGAAAACATATTTAACTGATCTAAATTTATTAGAATAGGGAGGGGGGGGAGACAATTCTCTATAATAGTTTCTGTTCAAGGGATTTACAAGCAATAAATTAGAAATTCCTTATTTAAAGTTTATTTTAACCCCAGTTACGTAAATCTAAAACACATTTTAATGAATCCTGAGTTTTCAAATTTTTCTAGGACATACATAATACAAATCACATCACAATACTCTTATCAATATTTACGGGACTCTCATCAATATTTACGTGACTCTTATCTATATTTATGATATTTTAATTTACGATTTCATGATATAAAGTTAAAATCGAAATCCAGGGTGGACATTAAGTCGATCGCGGTTGACCAGTGGACCACCAAGTTATTTTGGAATGACCACCGGAACATGAGCAGTTTTTAATTATATACCGAAATATTTAAGTTTGACTGACAGTATGTAGACTAAGTCTTCTACTGACTATAAATATGATCATACACTCTAGGTGAAAATGTTTTATTTTCTAATGTATTTTGAATTGTTTTGTAACAAATACATCATTTGATATTATTCCATTATTGATTATTATCATTAAGTTTGTGAATCTTGTGTTTTGCTTCAAAAACAGCCATAAAAGTGTAAGTTAATTTTATTGTAATTATGTAGGTAAGTACGTATTTATTATTAAGATATAATAAATATTGTAGACCTTTTTCTTAGTTCACTACACCTACGCTACTTGTGTAAAGCAATTTATATTCTTTTTTACCTCTAACCCGGCTGGATGTGTGAGAGGAACTAATTGATCAGACGACATGATGCACTTCAATTGTTTATTTGTCACAATATTCAACACAGACACAATAATAATCGAAGTAAGATAAATTTGATCAACTAGAGGACTAAGGTGAGACAAGATAACGTGGGAATAATATATACGCTCATTCGAATATATTCCTACGATAACTTATACAAAGATTGTTTTAAGAAGCGCACTCATAATTTAAATCTAACTTCTATTTGAAATAAGAGTACAGTACCTAAACTCTTTCAATCCTTTAAACTTTTAGACGTGCCTTAAACCCTTCTCCTATATTGACTTAAGCACTTCTTCTAGATTCCAACTTCACGTGTCGTACACTGTTTACATATACGTATTACTGTCGATTTGCTTGCTTCTCATCTATTCACTTCACATTCAAGCTATCCTCACTTCACTAACTCGCAAAACTCGCGAATACAGAATATATATATTAAACTTAATTTGCGTTATCACGTTTTCCTGTCCTCGGAGAAAGTTGGTTGAAAGAATGCTGGCCCTAAAGGAATCCCCAAGGAATTAGTGAAAGGACGCTTACAGATCCGTCGCACATGGTGTACCGTAACACCTTGAGAACATTAGAAGTAGCCCATACCCTGCAAAATTTGCGCGTCCCTGTTTTAAAAAATCATATAATAAAACAAATAAATTATTAAAGTTAATGCTTTAATCGTGTACTAGACATTCATAAAGATGCATTCATTACTGGTTTAACTTCTATTTACTCGCATTATTTGCTTAATTCCAGTTTTTCCCGGCTGATTTGATAAATCTCTTTGTTACTATGTACAAATGGCAGTGTACAGATAAATGTTGTTTTAGTTATGGTTATTTTATCACTTGGCGATGTAATTCATTTTGCATAAAAATGTCAGCATTGATGCGAAATTAATAATAATTAAATGCAATTTTTTTTTCAAGTGAGAGCTATTTCTTATTCTCTGAACTTTGATTTGCGGTTAATTTGCACGGAAATCTGATTTGGCACATTTCTTGAGGCTAATATCACAACCCTCCTTTTTTTTCTCATTGCATATTTATGATAGCGTGTCACTGGTAATTACTGCCTTATTAATTATTGTTTTATTACTCGAAGATGAAATTCTATTAGGGTCAAAAATAACAGTAAATAACCTCATTACGAGCATAAATAAGTAATGTTTCTTTCTTTAAAGATAATGTGGAAGATCTGAGGGTAATTAGGTTACCCAGATTTATTGTTCCAGGACAAATAAGAACGGAATAAAACGCCTAAATGCCATTAAAGGTCGAACTAATGTCCTGTTTCATTGATATTATCCTTTGAGAAATACTAAAGTCTTAGGTTTCTATTTCAGATATACAGTGATTTGGTTTCAGAGTGTCCAGAGGATCAAGCGTTATAAATTAGTGCTACATAGATTCGTTTTTTGTTACATTGATAGATTTGCTTATAATTTT